>JAQZBX010063652.1:0-16649 GCA_029593785.1 Cabassous unicinctus | reverse complement strand
ATATATATATATAGGGCGCATGGGCTGCCAGGCTCTGTGTGCTGGTGAGCCGCCAGGCCCTGGGAGCCATACAGCAAGATGATGACGTAAAAAGGAGAGAGACAAGACGAGAGGCTCCGAAAGCTCCGAAAACCAGGAGCCGAGGTGGTGCGGTTGGCAGAACACCTCTTTCCTACATCGGAGGTCTCCAGGATCGAATCCTGGTGAAGACTGGAGGAGGAGGATGAGAAGAGATGAAATAGACACGGAGAACTGCCCAGCGAATGGACACAAAACAGCAAATGGGGAGGGAGGGTGGTTAAAATGGATCAAGTAAATAAATAAATCTTTAAAAAAAAAAAAAAAAGAAAATACAGAGGTATGGTTCCTACTCTCAAGTCTCACAGGCAAGTCAGATAGGTTTCTTACCTATAACATAGGAAAGCATAACATGGGAACTCTTAAAACAGAGGTCTATATTAAATAAACAAACAAACAAACAAACAGAGGTCTATCTAACTGCTATACCAACACAGACAAAAAGCTAACTCAGTAAAGGATCCATACTATGAATTTTAACCTATTCTGGCCTGATTTTAAGTATCATTCCCTTAGAGGATTTAACAACAGTCTCTCTAAATCAGTAAGAGCATTAATGCACGTTTTCAATCTTTGAGCCATAAAGCAATTACTAACTTACAAATTTCCAGTCGCTTAAATATTTTCATTATTAATCTAAAGAAGACTATGTATCCCCATGACAATAAGTCCAATGGTGATTTTTATAAACTTAAATATAGGTCAGGTTTCTAAAATTATAGCCAAACAATAATTATTATAAACTGCAAAAACAAAAAAGTACATTTAATAAACATTTACATATTAATCACTATTACTTAGTTTCTAGTTATTTAGTTTTATCAAGTAAAAATCATGCATCTAAAGTTAAACTTGTAAAAGTCTTCATAATTGCATAATACTGTTTTAGAATAAAGTAATACTTCTTACCTTCTGGAGTTGGATTGCAACCCAAGAAAATGAAAGGAGAAAAAAAAAAAACTTTTAATTTTTCTTTACAAAGCAACAATAAAGCCAAAAAAAATAAACTATCCCTTCCCTCCCGGCCATATAAACCATTCCTCAAATTAGCACTTCCCTATATTGCTACATAAAACAGTTTTTTCTTTAAAATTTACAAGTTAGCCCAAAATATCACTGTAGCTAAAAATATACAATTAAATTCAGCTAGATAGTCTAAAAAAAAAAAAAAACACAAAAAACAGTTGCAGTAACTTTAATACATAAAAGACTAAAACAATTTGAGAAATTTAGAGTTCAATGGGGATATAAAGAATATTCCCATTCTTCAATATTCTTCCCATGCATTTTGACTGTAAGGAGCCATCATAAAGCCATCAGCTATGGACCCTAAGCTTGCTTCTGATATTTAATGGGACTCATGAATTTGGGTAACAATGGATAAGTATACTCTTTTCTGTCAATATCCAAGCATTCTGTTTCTGTCTTCATTATTAATACTTTCTGACATCCCTACCAGGTTTGCAGGCTTGAAAGCAGACCTCAAGTGGTAGATAAAGATGGAAGCCTAGCCTCAAAGGTATTAGCCAACCCTAGATAATATGGTATCAATCTAATTAATAAATAAATATTGACTTAATTTTCCTTGCTATATATACTTCTACGTAAGGAAAGGTGGACAAAAATTAGGAGCTCTAATTAGTTTTTATTATTATTATTGAAGTTGTGAGCTTACAAAACAATCACGCATAATGTGCAGAATTTCCATACTTCACCCCTCCACCAATACCTTATACTGTTGTAGAACATTTGTTACAGATTATGAAAGAACACAATCAGATTATTACCACTAACTATGGTCCAAGCGTATTCTTGGTATATCTTTTCCAAACACCCCCTATTATTAACACTACATATCAGTACTGTACATTTGTTGTAGTTCATGAGAGAATACTCTCATGTTTGTACTGTTAACCACAGTCCATCTTCCACCACATGGTTCACTGTGTTATACAGTCCCATGCCTTGTATATTCTATCCAAAGAGTACACTCAGTGGCTCTCACTTTCATTACAGAGTTGTGCAGTCATTGCCCCAGTAAACCTTTGAATGTTTTCCTTAGTCCAAAAGAAAAATTCCCATCACTCTTATTATTGACCCTTAGCATTGATATAGTATCTTCTTTGACACTGATATTAAAATATTACAATATTGTTGTTAACTATAGTTCATAAGTTACATCTAATTAGTTTTTTGTTAGGAGATGAACAAAAACATAACCTTAAATACCATGTGAAAGGTATGGATTTTTAGAACAAAAGAGGTATTATTTTGTTGGCAAATAAATGTATTAATACTAATCAGATACTACTGGGATTCCCAAAGACATAAATTTTTAATTTGGTAAACGTTTATAAAGCATGATCTTTGCTATATGGTTCCCAGAATTCTTTTACAATTCTAGTCCTAAGGAGTTTACAACCTTGCTTGGGGTAACAGACTGATATACAAGAAAAACTCCTTGCTAGATTACAATTTTAAGTTCTGCAAAATGAAACAAAAAAATATATCTGCTTAAATGTTGGGTTAGGATATGTTTACAACAAGTGTAGGGGAGTGGATGTAGTTCAAGAAGTTGAGGCTGGGCTTCCCGCATGGTAGGTCCTGGGTTGGGTGCCTCCTAAAAGCAAAGAAATAAACAAAAAAACAATAACAAGCAAACAAACAAAAAAACCCAACTCAGGGGAGCCAATGTGGCTCCTACATACAAAGTCCAAGGTTCAATTCCCGGCCCCGGTATTGGCCATAAATTAGACCATGGATTATAGTTAACAGTACAACCATAAAAATGTGCTTTTATCAACTGTAAAAATGTACCTCATCAATGCAAGGTGTAAATAATAGGGTGGTATAGAAGAATTCTGTATTTTATGTACAATTGTTCTGTAAACCCACAACTTACCTAATATAAATAAATAAATTAATTTTTAAAATGTATTGTCCATTTCAGAATCCACTATAACAGCTGAGGGAGGTTTTTATTTCAAAGTCTTCCCAGAAAGCAATGTATAATTAGAGAGCAACAAACCTAATGATGTTTGTGTCAGCACACAATATAAGTTTGAAATGATAAATTACAGAGCAAATATAATAATCAAGAGAGCAGGAAGATTAGAGTTAGTATGATATGGTGAAAAGAACAAAAAATCAGAAGCAGTAAGCCTGAGTTTTTGGTTTTCACTGTAGGAGCAGTACGACTTTGACCAGGTATCAATCTCCATGGACCTTAATTACCTCAATAATATAATGAGCTTTAACTGTAATATCCCAATTATCTTTTCCAGTTCTAACATTCTATGACGGAAATAATGTGACTGGTATAGAAAAGCAGTGTGAGATTGACATGAAAAATGCAAAAGAAATTACCATTTTGGGGTATTATTAGCCAGGGGCATCCCAGAGTAACGTAAATTCCTTCATCTGCAAAGGATATATGTCCAAGTCATCTGCTTGTCTGAAACCACGCAATACCACTATATAACCAGCACTTAGCCTTCCTTTCCAGGTCTTTTCCCATAAAGAACCAAACACTTTTAAACACTCCTTGACCTCTTGCAGAGGTTACAATAAAGAATGATTAACCTATATTTAAAGGCTAGGCATTCGGCTAGACTTATTGATTAGCTATGTAAGTTACTCCCTCACACCAGGTCTTATGGAGTAAAAAGTTCAAATTCACGCCTAACCAAATTTAGAAGTTACTATATATCATGAATGTTTGGGATCATTTGTGAATCATGTAATTAGAAAATGTTCAATCCATGGATGCTAAATTCATGAAAACTATCTTCATATAAAGAATCTTGCTCCTTCCAATTCTACTCATAAATAGAAAGAGAAGAAAAACTAGTAAAGAGAACAGGGTCTTGGGCAACAAATACTTTACTTTTTCTCTTCCTTCCAAAAGACTTTCTTTCTACTAGCTGAGTCAAGATAATACAGCTAATGAGAAAAGCAAAGCAAGTTAGGAAAACTCCAATGGGGAAGAAAGATTAGAGGCAATAGCTAGTTTAGAAGGTATGAAGACCTCACACACTTATGTGTAAAAACACATTCAGAGGGAAGCAGATGTGGCTTAAGTGGTTGAGCGCCTGTTTCCCATGTATGAGGTCCCAGGTTCGATTCCCGTTACCTCCTAAAAACAAACAAACAAATGAAAAGAGCCAACTCTTATTGGAGAGCGGATGTAGCTCAGTGGTTGAGAGCCTACTTCCCAAATACGACGTTCGGGGTTCAATCCACGGTACCTCCTAAAACAAAACAAAACACACACAAGAACACATCCATAAATATTAATGACAGCCAGAACTGATGGGGGGGGGGGACGACCTGTTGTACATTCAGCCCAAGGATAGAAGTAGTAATGAGTAATAACAATAAAGGATTAGCAAGAATGGTCTCAAAGTACATGTAAGAACTTGGTGTTTTATGTGCTATTCTGTGTGTGTGTGTTATAAACAGTAATGTATGCTTAATGAGTATGCTGAGTTGCTCTACCTTTTAAAATAAGCCAGAATATCCCAACTGCACATAAATAAAACAGTCTCTTGAGTTCTTATCTGTTAGATACATACTGGAATGCTACAGTGATAAAATGCCTGAGATTTAAGTCAAAACATTCTGGATGGGAGGATTATTTATAATTTATGCTAGTTGATGCATACCTTTTGTTTGTTTGTAATTTTCCAGAAATAAAAATTTTACATTTTAAAAAGTCTCTTCAGGGGACTGTTTGTAGCTCAGTGGTTGGGTACCTGCTTTGCATGTACAAGGTCCCAGTTTCAATCCCCAGGACCTCCTTTAAAAAAAAAAAAAAAGCCTCTTCAGTACCTAACTTGTAAACCTAAGCCCATGACATACTGAAAGTATATAATCATAAGAGCAAAAGGATGCATTTCTAGATTCTTAGGCATGTCAGGAATTATTGAGACATCAACATTAAAAACTTATATTAACTATTATACCTATGAAAATAGACACCTCCTCTACAGCTCCAGATCAGTTACCTTTTACTTCCTGCCTTGATGTATATAAACAAAACCACTTCTCCACATGTGAATACTTCTTTGCCCTTCATAAAGTTCCTAAGTTATTTTTTTGCCACAACATACCCTCAATGAATCCTGATTAACTGTACTCTCACCTTATCAATTTAACCCTCAGTTCTTCCTGACTACAGTAAATAGCAGTCATCCCAAATTCTAGAAATCAATCCCAAATTCTATAAATCATGTTTTATTTTCTTTCTCTCACTTCCCAACATCCAATCCACCAGCAATTCCTGTCCACTCTACTTGAAACAAATATCTCAAATTTGCTTACTATCTCCAGTTCCAATTACCTTCATCCTAATCCAAACTACCACCATACCTGCACAAGGTCTACTGCAATAGCCTACTTATTAGTTTCCTTAATTCCTTTGACTCCTGACTGCTCCCGTCCATTCTTCAAAGCCATAATGCTTTACCTAAAATATAAATCAGACTATGTATGATGTCATTATTGTCAGAAGCAAACGAATGAGGTATATCTATTAACTCTGTATGAGAACTAACTACACGTTTGGAAGGGGCACATTTAACCAGCCAATGGACTCTCACAGATTTCATGTGTCCTACTTGCATCCAATTACATTTAACTGGTACAAAAACCAGACTCCAATTACGGAACTAGTCAACATTGAGGTTTCAAACCTTCAGTTACAAAACACCTATAACAAATGGCTTACTCCAGACTATTTGTAATAACTCCTCCTTAGTGCATTTTAATCATGACTGGAAAACAAAGACTATACCAAAGTCTATTCTAAACCAAAGAAAAATACAATGATTCTGGACTTAAAGTCTGTGGCTTGATCATAGATGGATCCATGAATTTAAAGCTTAACCCAATTTCATGATTTAAAATTTACTGGGATATCTGGAGCTGGTGAAGACAGAGTAAGCTTACAACAGCCTCTCAACTCAGTTAATTAAAATTAAACACTGTAGACCTAATACAAAAAGGAATTACTCACGTAAAAAGGTATAAACAAATGTTCATGTCTTCATTATTCATAATAGCCAAAATGTGTAAAGCACCCTAATGTCTATCGGATGAACGGACAGATAAAATATGGTATATACGGGCCCTGCCCTAATCAAGTCAGAGGTCCCAGGGCTCTATCCTCCACAGAAGCCTTTAAAAAGCAGAACTGGGGGAACGGATGTAGCTCAAGTGGTTGAGCACCTGCTTCCTATATAAGAGGTCCTGGGTTTGATCCCCGATACCTCCTTTAAAAAAAAAAAAAAGGCAGAACTGGCAGAAATATCTCTCAGAGCTACAGAAAACAGCTAAAGGCA
The DNA here is from genome assembly GCA_029593785.1 of Cabassous unicinctus. NCBI lineage: Eukaryota > Metazoa > Chordata > Mammalia > Cingulata > Chlamyphoridae > Cabassous > Cabassous unicinctus. The sequence continues at coordinate 10,230 of JAQZBX010063652.1, read as the reverse complement.
ACTTAAAAACAGTAGGATCTCTAGGCACCCTTGCTTTCCCAACCCTTCAACCCACACAGGCTCTAGAGAGAGCCTGTACCCACTCCCAGTATAGGTCCCTGGTCCCGGAACCTGAGTAGGGGAAGCAAGAAGGACTGAACCAGGACATATATCACAGAGTTGCCATCCCAGAACTTGCCCTATACTTAGAGGTGGCTCACAAAGCTCTCCTACAGAACACTGTAGAATAGCCAAACACAAGTTGCCTGAGGCAAAGGAGTACCAGTTGTAGAAGTACAGTGTACCACTTGAGACCAGAAAGAAACAATGTTTCCTAAGGAAATGAGGACATTCCTATCCTTGTAAATGGAGGAATTCCTAGCAGCATGAGCCCATGTCCAGGACGAAAGGCACACAACGTAAAAATCAAAGATGCACATATACTAAGGATGGGGGTTGCCAGTGGGTCCCTATGCTTTGCCTTGGGCAGTCCTCTGAACTCGCAGTATGCATAAGCCCTTAAGGAAAGCACTCCCTAAGGCCAATCTGCAAAGAGTGAAAGACTGGGAAATATCTTCCTACTTTCGTTTCTGTGGGGTTTTTGTGGTTTTTTTAACCTCCTGGCATTCAAGGGAATCTGTCATAACGCTAGCTGGATACAAGCTTAAACCTCAGAGTCTAAATTTCAGAGATAACAGTGAAGTATTAAAATTTCCTGGTTGGAACACAGAAAGACTAACAGGAAGTGATGGCACAGGCACAGGATGATTGGTAATGCACAGACATCAACAAGGAGAACCAGATCTGGGACATACCAAACACTTTTTAAAAATGGTCCTAAATATGCTCAAAAAGCTAAAGGAAAACACAAAGAATTAAACAACATTAAGAAAACAATAAATGAACACAGAAAGAATATCAACAGAGAGATGGACATTATGAAAAGGAGCCAAACAGAGCTGAAGACCATGTGTGACAATTTGAAGACATTTTATGAAACCCAAAAAGAAAAGGATCATGTTCTTGAACTAATCCATTCCTGTGGGAGTGAGATCCTTTTGAATGGACTAGGTCAAGTGAGGCGTGACTCAGGTTGAGTATCTGCCCTTTTGCTGGGTCTTATAAAAATGGAGACACAGAGAGAGAGACACAGAGAAAGGAAACTGCCATTTTTTATCCTGCCACGTGAGAGAGGGTTCAAGGATCGCTAGCAGCCAAAGCTTAAGCACGAAGCTACCAAGAGGATGGGTCCATGGAGTAGCTCAAGCTTAAGAAGACAAGCCATATGCCTGATAGCCCACATCTGAACTCAGGAAGAAAGTGGACCAGCTGAGACTGAGAGAGGAAGCCCAGAAAGAGACAAGCCCTATGCCTGGCTGGCCACAGCTGAGCTCCAGGAGACGGTAGATTCTGGAGGGGAAGGCAGGAACCTAGGCAGAGATCAGTGGCCACCTTGCTTCACCACATGGCAGAACCCCAGGATCACCAGCTAAGTTTGGTGAGAAAGCATTTCTGATGGTACTTTGATTTGGATATTTCACAGCCTCAGAACTATAAGCTTTTACCCCTAATAAATTTCCCATTATAAAAGTCAACCCATTTCTGGTACTTTGCATCAACAACCCGGTAGCAAACTAAGATACATGGTACCAGAAATTTAAAATTCCTTAGAGGAGATCAACAGCAGATGGAAGCTGGCAAAAGAAAGAATGAGTGAACTAGAAGATAAAGACAACTGAAATCATCCAGTATGAGGAGCTGAAAGAGGAAACAATGAAGAAAAGTGAACAGAGCCTGAAGAACCTGTGAGGACACCATCAAGCATACCAAAATACACATTGTGGGAGTGCCAGAAAGAGAAGAGAGAAGGGAGCAGAGAGAATAAACAAAAAATAATAATGGCTGAAAAATTGCCAGGTTTAATGAAAGACATGAATATACACATCCAAGACACTCAATGAACTCCAAACAGGATAAACTCAAATAGACCCACACTGTGCCATGTTATAATCAAACTGTTGAAAGTCAAAGATAGAGAATTCTGAAAGTCACAATAGAGAAGTAACATGTCACAAGGGAGCCTCAATAAGATATTATGCCGATTTTTTCACTGGAAACCATGGAGGCAAGAAAAGACAGTGGGAAGACATTTTTGAAGTGCTGAAAGCAAAAATAAAAAAAATTGCCAACCAAGAATCCTATATCCAGCAAAACTGTCTTTGCTAGCACCCAGTAGGCAGCTTCCTCACCCAAGGCTAGCACCTCAGTGAACTTCTACGTCATCCAGTGGGCTAAAGCCCCATCCTTCTGCAAGTAGGTCTGAACCACAGGCTGGGGGAAGGGAGGGACCTCTGAAAAAGCTGTTCCTTCCTGGGGTATTCTGCGATAGCCCTAGAGATAACAGCTTTCCCTGTATCTTCTATTACTATATTCTTTTATGTTTTTACATTTTAATAGTAAATTCCTGGTAAAGTAGTGAATAATTCCTTAAATTTCCCTGTTCAAATTATTGTCTGATTTCTGCCTCCTAACTAGACCCTGAATGTGCAACTCAGACTCCAGAGAACAACTAAATTAAATTCTTGGGGAGTAGATGTAACTCAGTGGTTGAGCGCCTGCTACCCATGTATGATGTTCTAGTTTCAATCCCTGGTACCTCCTTTTAAAAAAAAAAAAAAAGAGAGAGAGAGACTACATTAAACTCTTGGTTTTAAAAGATAATATTAATGTCCAAAGGCCCAGAAACAGCTATGTAAGTTGTATGGTAGTAACTATGTGAGTGTGTGTGGGAGGCTGGGGTTTAAACTGATCTCTGACACTTTATTACCAATTGCATAGTTTGTAATCACAGGAAGAAGTATGGATGCAGGGCATGAGAAACTTAAGAACAAAATTGGGCACAAAGTGCTGTGAGTTAGTGCCCTGCAAATTATAAAATCTGCATCCACAGACAAAAAGGAAATAGATTGAAAAGGTTGTTTTAAATACTGGCAGACCACATTTTATTGAGCTTAGCTTTACTGCGCTTTGCAGATATTGTGTATATTACAAATTGAAGGTCTGTGGCATCCCTAATCAAGCAAGTCTGTCAGTGCCATTTTTCCAACAGCATGTGCTCACTTTATGTCTCTGTGTCACTTTCTGGTAATTCTCACAATATTTCAATAATAATAATAATATTATTAACTGTTACAGTGATCTGTGATCAGTGATCTTTGATATTACCATTGTAATTGTCTTGGAGCACCACAAACCACATCCATATATAAGAAGGCAACCTTAATCGATAAATATGTGCATTCTGATTGCTCCACCAACCAAATGTTCCCCGGTCTTTACATCTCCTCAAGCCTCCCTATTCCCTGAGACACAACAATATTGAAATTAGATCAATTTATAACCCTACAATGGCCTTTAAGTGCTCAAATGAAAGAAAAAGTCACACATCTCACAGTAAATCAAAAGCTAGAAATGATTAAGCTTAGTGAGGAAGGCAAGTCAAAAGCCAAGACAGGCTGAGAGCTAGGCCTCTTGTGCCAGATAATTAGCCAAAGTTGTGAATGAAAAGGAAAAGTTATTAAAGGAAATTAAAAGTGCTACTTCAGTGATCACACAAATGATAAGAAAGCAAAACAGCGTTATTGCTGAGATGGAGAAAGTTTTAGTGATCTGTATGGAAACGCAAACCAGCCACAACATTCTCTTAAGCCAAAGCCTAATCCAAAGCAAGGCCCTAACTCTATTCAATTCTATGAAGGCTGAGAGGAGGAAGCTGCAGAAGAAGAGTTTGAAGTTAGCAGAGGTTAGTTCATGAGGTTTAAGAAGCGGTCTCCATAACATAAAAGAGCAAAAAGCAAGCTCTGATATAGAAGTTTCAGCATTTTATCCAGAAGATCTAAAGAAGATAATTGATGAAGATGGCTACACTAAACAACAGATTTTCAATGTAGATAAAACAGCCTTTTATTGGAAGAAGATGTCATCTAGGACATTCATAGCTAGAGGAGATGTCAAATACCTGTCTCGAAGCATCAAGGACAGGCTGACTCTCATTAGGAGCTAATGCAGCTGGTGACTTTAAGTTGAAGCCAATGCTCATTTGGCATTCTGAAATTCCCAGGGCCCTTAAGATGATGCTAAATCTACTCTGCCTGTGCCCTATAAATGGAACAATGAACCCCGGATGACAGAACATCTGTTTACAACATGGTTTATGGAATATTTTAAGCCTACTGTTGAAACCTACCGTTCAGAAAAAAAGATTCCTTTCAAATATTACTGCTAATTGACAATACACCTAGAGACCCAACGGCTCTGACGAAAATCAACAATGAAATGAACATTGCTTTCATGCCTGTGAATACAACTCCATTCTGCAGTCCATGGATCAAGGACTCATTTCAACTTTCAAGTCTTATTTTTGAAGAAATACATTTCATAAGGCTATAGCTGTCATTGATAGTGATTCCTCTGATGGATCTTGGCAAAGTAAATTGAAAACCTTCTGGAAAGGACTCACCATTCTAGATGTCATTAAGAACATTCATGATTCATGGGAGGAGGTCAAAATATCAACATTAACAGGAGTTTGGAAGAAGTTGATTCCAACCCTCATGGATGACTTTGAGGGGTTCAAGACTTCAGTGGAGGAAGTAACTGCAGATGTGGTGAAAATAGCAAGAGAACTAGAATTAGAAATGGAGCCTGAAGATGTGACTGAAGTGACTGAATTGCTGTAATCTCCTGATAAAACTTGAATGGATGAGGAGTTGCTTCTTATGGATAAGCGAAGAAAGTGGTTTCTTGAGATGGCATCTACTCCTGGTGAAGATCCTGTGGACACTGTTGAAATTACAACAACTTTTATATGCACCAGGAAACCAAAAAATCCATGTGACTCCCTTTATTGCGATGTTAACTTTACTGAAGTGGCCTGGAACCAAACCTGCAATATCTCCAAGGGATGCCTGTATTGATAGCTAAAGACGGCTGTTTGCCATAAATGCTTCCTTGATTCAGGGTAAAATTAACATTCGGAATAGTTTCCCTTAGAGAAGAACTGAAATATAAAAGCAAAATGTATCAAATGGACAGATCTCTCTTTGATACCTTAATAGAATTTCATTTCTAGTGCCTGGAGAGGGAAAAAAAAAATAGCTAACAATTATTTTAATACCTAAATTCATACAAATGCATAGTATGATCCAAGAATAACACATCCGCAATAATAATGAGAATGGGGTTCCCAACCAAACTCAATGAGCAAAATCTTTATTCAATTAATAATGTTACTTTTTAAAAAGGACACTGTTAGATAAAAACAAATGAGTAAAAGCTTTCAGAATAATTTAAAGGTTCTAATACTATTTCAAATTGGAACAAACAAGTTCACGTTGAAGAGCTGAACCCTAGGGAGCTATCACCAGGTTATCTTTGGTATTTATGTTTAGAGAGGCATAACAATTAGGCTATATTCTAGCCACAGAAAATTGAACAAGGAGTAATGAGGTCACTCAACAAATATATAAATAAACTGTTTAATTAAAAAACAAACAAACAAAAAAAAAACTCTTAACTGGTAAGTAGTACAGGTATAACTTTTCTTTTTATTCACAAAGGACCAAATCCACACAGAGCATCTATCTATATTATCAATAACTGTTAAAGCCTATAAGATCCAAATCATTCATTTTTTAAAATCCTTTTATCTTTTTTACCTTTCCATGGGTTACTCCAAACCCCTTTCAAGTCTTCTTGTCTCATTTATTCCAAAGAAAAATAAGCTACTTTTAGAAAATTCCAGAATGCCTCTCCTATTCACTCTGGCTACTAATATATACACCAGAACCCCTGGTCTAAGCCATTTCTCCTTTCATGAAAACCCCAAAATCTGTGAATCTTCTTTTTTCCCTATGACTTCTATAGGAAACTCTAAATTATCCACAGATAGGGTGCATTTGATGTAAAAAGACATAATAGAATACAGTCTTTAAAATTGTTGTGAGGGGGAAAATTTAAGGACATTCAAGGCATTTAATTTGAAATGTCATAAATACAGTTTTAAAAAGGATACATGCTTCTAATTAATTGAGTTCTGGTCTTCAGGTAAATGATTTTCAATCTTACTACCTAACTTGTTAAAGAGATTAGTACCTAAGTCTTTCTCAGCCAAGAGTCAATCTGCTGTATATTTAATATATTTTAAAATAAAATAAGCAGGACCCTCAGAGGAGACACCCATGACTCTGGAACTATTCGGGCAGCATTCAACTTGCTCTACTACTGCTTTTTTGGTTGTGATGGAAACCCAGAGGCAGACAGCTTTCAGCTAAGCTACTGACAAAGCAACCACTGGATTCAGTGTACTTAGAAGATATAGTTATAGAATTCACCCAGGAAGAGGGGACATTGCTGGACACATCCCAGAGATAGCTGTTCAGAGATATAATGCTAGAGATTTTCAATCATCTGGACTCATTGGGATATCAAGTCTGCAATTCAGAAGTATGTTCTCAGTTGGAGAAAGGAAAGGAACTCTGGAAAGAAGGAATAAGATTTCTCCTAAACCAGAATTCAGAGAGGGAAAGAGCCATTTAAAAAAACAAGAAATACCCATATGACATATTTGCAGCAAAGACATTTGCACTATATCACTGGTAACTCACATGGCAAAGAATCCCTTTAAATGTAATGATTTGCAAGATTTCCCTCAGAGATCCAACATGACTCACCATGTGTCAATTCACAAGGGAAGAAATCCCTATTTCAGCCAACTCTTTGGAAGAGACTGCAGTGACCAGTCATTTTTTACTCAACATAAGCAAATCCACACCCTAGAAGTAAATCATATGAATATCATCTTAATGGTAAAGCCTTTGTTCAAACCTCTAGCAATAGACAATATAATGGAACCAACACTGGAGAGAAACTCTGAATGCTATCTATGTGGGAAAGTCTTCAGTAGATAGTTTCATTTTAGAGAATAGAGAGCATGAGAAGGCTCACACTGCAGAGAAACCCAATGAATGTCATTGGTGTGCGAAAGCCTTCATCCATTGTTCTGGCCATAAATGACATGAGAGAACTCATACTGGGGAGAAACCATACAAATGCCATCTATGTGGTAAAGTCGTCATTGAAGATTATAATCTTAGAGAACATGAGGGAATTCACACTAAAGAGAAACCTTAAGAATGTCATCTTAATGCAAATGTCTTCACTCGTTGTTCTGCCCTGAGAAAACATGAGAGAATTCACACTGGACAGAAACCTATGAAAGTCATCTATGTGGGAAGCCTTCAAATGTTGTTCTAGCCATAGACAACATGAGAGGACTCATACTGGGGAGAAACCATGACTGTCATCTATGTTGAAAAGTGTTCATGTTATTCCAACTTTATACAACATGAGTGTATTTATACTTGAGAGAAACCATATATGAATGTCATTGACATGGGAATTTTCTTAGACAACATGAGAGGGCTCAAACTAGAGAGAAACCCTATGAGTGTTATATATGTTGGAAAGTCTTTAGGCAATGTTCTGACCTTAGATGATAGGACATTATTCATTATAGATGTTTTGAATACAAAAGAGATTTCAGCCACAGAATTAACCTTTATACCAGAGAACTCAAACTGAAGAAACACTGCTTGTAATCAACATGGAAGAGCTTCTCTTCATCCTTACTACTTCAGACAATCTAAGCAAATTCACACTGAAAGCAATCCTTACAAATGTTACCTAGGTAGCAAAACCTTCTGTTGATGGTCTAATGGTATGCAACATGAGTGAACTCACAATATAAATGTAACAAAAGTGGAAGAGTATTCATCCAGCACTCTTTAAATCATAAACAAATCAGAGAAATCACATGGGAGAGAAAGTCTGAGTTTGAGGTAAGTGCAGGAATATCTTAGTTTATATTTTATCATTTATACTGCATTAACTATACAGGAAAAAAACACTAGGTCTGTAATCAAGTGTATAAAACCATTTTGCCAAGCACCAACCTTGGTGTGCAAAATAAAATTCAGTGTAGGTATAACCACTAAAACAAAAATAAACAGGGAAAGTCATTAATAGTAGGACCAAGCCCCTACAGGAAAGGCCACATAATTCATATTGGAAAAGTTATTCACTGAAAATCATGAGAACCTGTTTATAAAGCAGCACTTACAGGGCATGTAAGAATTCACACTATGTAAATATGTGAAACACTCTCAGGGTTATATATGAAGGAAAGTCTTCAGTGAGCAGGCAAGTTGACTTTTCTCACCAATACAGATCCATCATGCATAATGTTGAAAGACTGAATGCTTTACCCTAAATAGAGACCAAGGAAAAGATGTCCTCTCTCATCACAGAGTAGGGGAAAAAAAGCATAAATGCTGGTAAAGGAAAAAAAAACTGTATTTTAGAGGATATGACTGGGTATGTAAAAACCACCGTTAATGATGTTTTTTTAGAATGAGTTAGTAAATTTAGGAGATCACAGTGTGCAAAATAAAAATAAAATTCAATTTTATTTCTGTTAGATTGTAACTACTGACCCTGAGCTCAAGCTATGCTCCACTCGGGCCTTACCCACACCTAACCACCCAACTGTCTCTCCCCCAAATGGTAAGACAGTTCCCAGAACAAAGGTTCCCAGAACGGCACTCCCTATCCTGGAAGCAGCAAGCCCGGTAATTTTCCACCCCATATCTTTGAGCCACAACTTTTTGCCCCTGTCCAACCCCACCCAACTCCACCAGCTCAAAAAGCTCTCCCCAGCTTAGTCAGACGTGCTGAAGTCTCACTTCAGACCCCTGCCATGCTGGTGATCTAATAAACTTCTCTGCCTGAATTTTAGTCTGTCTTCAAGCCTCATTGAAGCAACCTAACAATTTCTATATACCAGCAATGAACAAATGTAAAATGAAATTCAAGAAGCATTTACAACCTATCAAAATGTAAGATACATGAATGGTTTGTTCTGGCTAAGGAATGGTTTTAAATGAAGATGTATAAACCTCTATACTGACAAAATATTACTTAAACTACGAGTATTAAAAATCCAGTTGGAGAAGCAGATGTGAAGCGAACTGAGTTCCTGCCTACCACATGGGATGTCCATGGTTCAGTTCCCAGTGCCTCCTAAAGAAGACAGTGGGCTGGCATGACAGGTGGGCACGGCAAGCTGATGCAACAAGAGACACAAGAAGAAAAACATAATGAGACATACAACAAAGCAGGGAGCGGAGGTTCCCGGTGCCTCCTAAAGAGGACAAGCAAGACAGCAAGCTGATGCGCGATGGGTAGGTACGGCAAGCTGACACAACAAGAGACACAAGAAGAAAAACACAATGAAAGACACAAAAAAGCAGAGAACAGAGGTGACTCAAGCAATTAGGAGCCTCCCTCCCATATCAGAGGCTCCAGATTCAGTTCCCGGTGCCTCCTGAAGAAACAAGGAAGACGAACAGACACAGCAAATGCAGACAACAAAGGGGTGGGGAGAAATAAGTAAATAAAATAAATCTTAAAAAAAAAAAATCCAGTTGTATGAAATAATTTTCCTTTATGTAAATGTTAAAAAATGGTTTGATGTAATATGGAAGTGTTTTTATTGTGAATAAAGAAGTAGGCACATTCAAAATAAATAGGTAAATAAAAATATAGTATGGATTAATCAAAACGAAGGAAGAGTTTTCAAAATGTGGAAGCAGAGGAATGAATGCAAAGGGAGAAGTTGAAAGCCACATATTAAGGTTTGAAGAACAAAAGTAAAACAGAAGCAGCACACCTTCAATAAACATAGTACTGGCTTTTACTCTGTTAATCTTGCTAAAATCTTTAATTATAAGACTACTAATTGATACAGCACTACAGAAAGAGAATAAATTGTAATTACATTTTGAATGTGACCTTTCAGCCATTGATAACTTCATATATTCATTAATAAGTAGATTTTCATTTGATAACATCATATTCATTAACAAGAAGATTTTCAATATTTGCTTTGTGCCAAACACTTGGGGGGGTGGGGATCACTACACTCATGGAGCTAGTTTAATAAAAGCTACACGGGGAAGTGGATGTGGCTCAAGTGATCGAGCTCCCGCCTACCACATGGGAGGTCCGTGGCTCAGTTCCTCATAAAGAAGACAGCGAGCTGACACGACGGGCAGGTGCAGCAAGCTGACACAAGATGATGCAACAAGAGACACAAGAGAAACAACATAATGAAACAGGGAGCAGAGGTTCTCG
>JAQZBX010063651.1:0-16676 GCA_029593785.1 Cabassous unicinctus | reverse complement strand
GCTTGGCCGGAGCTACTCTCCAAACTCATTGCATGGATAAGGCCTGAAGGAGAGCTCTCACACAGGTAAATCTGCAAAGACTGGGAAAGGTGTTTTCTTTATTCACGCCATGCCACCTCCTCACCCACCTCCACTTCCTCCTCCTCCTCCTCCTCCTCTTCCTCCTCCATCTCTGTTGGCTCCTGGCATTCAAAGAAAGCTCTGTCCTAACACTAGCTGGACACAAGCTTAAGGAACAGACACCTCAGAGTCTGAGTTCCAGTGGTAACACATTAAAATATCAAAATGTCCAGGTTTCAACAGAAGTTTACAAAACATACAAAGAAACAGGAAGTGATGGCCCAGGCAGAGGAGAAGATTAAAGCATCAGAAAACACCAGTGAGGAGGATCAGACCTGGGACATACCAAAGACTCTTAACAACTGACCCTCAATATGCTCAAAGAACTTAAAGAAAACGTGGGCAAGGAACTCAAGGAAATCAGGAAAATTATAGATGAACAGATAGAGAATATCAACAGAGATGTGGAAAGTATGAAAAGAAACCAAACAGAGCTGAAGACTACAGTAAGAGAAATAAAAAATTCCCTAGAGGGGTTCAAAAGCAGATTGGAGCCGGCACAAGAAAAATCAGTGAAACTGAAGATAAAATGATTGAAATCATTCAGTCTGAGGCGCAGGAAAGGGAAAGAATGAAGAGAAGTGAGCAGAGCCCGAGGGGCCTGTGGGACCCCATCAAGCATACCAACACAGGCATTGTGGGAGTCCCAGCAGGAAAAGAGAGAGAGAAAGGGGCATGGAGAATATTCAAAGAGATAACGGCTAACAACTTCCCAAAGACATGAATACACAGATCCAAGATGCTCAAGGAACTCCAAACAGGATAAAGCCAAATAGACCCACACTGCATTGTTATAACCAAACGGTCCAATGCCAAAGATAAAGAGAGAATTCTGAAGATTGCAAGAGAGAAATGTGACACATACAAGGGAGCCTGGATAAGATTAAGTGCCAAATTCTCTGAAGGGAGTTCTGCAGGTTGAAAGGAAAGGACACTAGACAATTGACTGAGGAAATAAAGATGTCTGGCAAATACAATGACATGGGTAAATACAAATGCCAGTACTCTTGTATTTTTGATATGTAACTTTACCTTTCCTTCCTACAGGATCTAAAAGGCAAATGCATAAAATGTAATGGTAAAACAATGGTTTTGGTTTCATAATGTATAAATATGTAATTTGTGACAAGAACTACCTAAAGGTGGGGGGATAGAGGGATTCAGGCACATAATTTATGTACACCATTGACATTGTTTAAGTTTGTATCAAAGCAAACAAGATTTTCATAGACTTAGGATGTTAAATTTAAGCACCATGGTAATCACAAAGAAAATAACAGAGAATATACAAACTCATAGAGACAGAAAGCAGAGTACAGGTTACCAGGGTGGGGGGCAAGGACAATGGGGAATTAATGCAAAATGAGTGTAGGGTTTCTCTTTGGGGTTAAGGGAAAGTTACAGTAATGGATGGTGGTGAGGGCACCGCAATATTGTGAATGTGATCAATTCCACTGCATGGTATGCTTGGGAGGGGTTGGGATGGGAAGATTCACGTTGTATGTTTCTAGAATTAAAAAAAAAGAAAAGAAACTAAAGAGGTAATGACAATTAAATGCAATACACAATACTGAATGGTATCTAAGAATGGAGGAGAAAAGGCTCAAAAGGACATTATTGGGACATAAGAAAAAATTGGAATATAGAATGTAAGTTTTATATCAATATAGAATGCCTTGAACTTGATAACTGCACTTGAACAGTGATTACGTAAGTGAATATCCTTGTTTGTAGGAAACGTATATGGAAGTACATGTTCAAGGAATATGCTAAGTGCAAACTGCTCTCAACTGTTCAGAAAATGGATACATGGTGGGTAGGTGATAGGAAAAACGGTATGGCAAAGATGGCAAATGTTAGAATTGGTGGATCTGGGTATCTGGCATTGTGGAGGTACACTGGCATTCTCTGTATGGGGTTGTATTATTTTTGCAACTGTCCTGTAAGTTTGAAATTATTTCAAAATAACAAGTTAAAAAAATCATGTTGTACAAAAGTAAATAAAGGCATGTTGTTATGTTAAAAAAAAAAATCAGTATATGATCAGAATTTTGAAGAAAATAAATAAATAGGGAGTAAAACCTAGAAGGGCATACACATAAATGTTCAGCAATCACTTCTAGGTGACAGAATTTTAGTGCTTGTTTTCTTTGTGGCCTGTATTTTCAAAGTTTTTTTTTCAATGAATTATACCAGAAAACAAATGTAATTTCAAAAACATGGATTCTTTTAGAAAGCAGCATTACACTGCAGTGCTGACTTTTTTATCAGTTCTACCTTACAACCTGCCTGAGTCTGAAGCACCCAGTCACTTTCCCCAAATAAGATGCATCTTCATCACCCATATTTGTTTTCAGTAGATGTTTGCCTTTACCGACAACAGGCTTGCTGTAGAAGTACCCCAGAAGCACCGTTTTAAATCCCTGGTGCTTGCCATTTGGCACAGCCACAGACATGGAAGGAAAAGTGCCCGTCTCTGCCTTTTTTAAGCCTCGAGACTGTACACGAGGGACGAACCAGCATTGTACCGTCCCATTTACTCATTCCTGTGAGTGTCCTTTGGATTCACATCAGTTATTCTTTCCTTAGAATATGCAAACCCATGGTGTGGAGCGTTTTTTGAACCACATCTGGTTTGGTCGGGCTGTTTGTATGTACACTTACTCACAGGACCTTTGACCCTGGTGAATGGACACGCCAGATTAACTGCTGATTTGCTGTAAAACACACTGACTAATGGTCACGGCCCAGCTAGGCGGCTACTCTTGCATATTTCTGCTCCCATCAGCTGAGACGTATGATTACTGCAAATCAGTTGCTTTTATTTCCAAACTCATGTCAGTTGTACTTGTCATCATTAAAAAAAAACTTTTTAAAAATCAATTTAAAAAATTGGTCAAAAAAAGTTAAAGCAAATTGCAGCAAAAGACAGGCTGCGGGAAGAATCCTAACAATCTAAAAGGATTCTACATTCAAATTGCTTGGCAAAGTATCTTACTGTACCTAAAGAAGCTGAAACTGGATTTAATAGTCAATGCATGACTGGTGTTTTTTTGCAAGACTGATATTAAGGAATTCCAACTGGTGGGAACCACAGTAAAAAAAAACAAACCAACCATCTAGACCCAACAGTGAAAAGTTGGTATATACATTTACAATTACAAGGTTTACATTAAAATAAATTGTTTATGGTAATATGGATTAAAAAAAAAATTTTATTTTTAAATGATTCCCCACTTTAACCGGCTTCTTCCAATCATTCCCCTCAGAGAAGAGAGTCTCTATTGTACCTGCTGGTGAGCTAAGTTGGAGGCTGTGTCCTCCTTCCCTCTCTCTCCTTTCATATGTAAGCATCCTAAGAGGCACACGAAGGAATGCTAACAGGTGCGGAGCCTTTCTTTTTGGAGTAATGAAATTGTTCTAAAATTTATTTATTTATTTATGTATGTATTTATTTATTTATTTATGTATCCCCCCCTTGCTGCTTGTGCTTGCTGTGTCCATTTTGCTGTGCGTTTTTCTGTGTCTGCTTGTCTCCCTTTGTTGCGTCATCTTGCTGCATCAGCTCACCGCCCCGCGCGGGCTGGCTTGCCTTCACCAGGAGACCCCGGGAGTCGAACCCGGGGCCTCCCATATGGTAAACAGGAGCCCCATTGATTGAGCCACATCCGCTTCCCTGTTCTAAAATTTTTGAGATGATGAATGTACAACATTGTGATGATACTAAAAGCCATTGATTATACACTTTGGATTGAATAGCCAGAAACACCAGCTATGTACAGTGGCAAAGCATACAGAGATTGAGAATTTTGTTTGTCTGTTTTTTGTTTATTATTATTATTGAAATAATGAAAATGCTCTAATAATGATTGAAGTGATGAACGCACAACTATGTGATTATACAAAATACCACTGATTGTACACTTTGGATGAATTGTTGCTTTATTAATATGTATCAATAAAATTGATTTGTTTTAAAAAAAATAGCACCTTCTGAAACTCCGATTATTCTCGATGGGAAAGAAAGGAGTAGGCTCTAGAACCTGGTTAGTAAGAAAAGGGACTGTTGGAGGTGAAACAGACAGAGGTGAGCAACTCTGGAGCTCTACTTCTCGCGAGGCAGAAACCTCCATGTGTGCTACCGACAGCCACACTTGGAAATCCTACGACGCCAGCTGAACGTTATCTAGTCTTTCTATTTAATGCTTACATATACCCAGCGTGGTTTGTTTTACATATAGTTTAAAATGCGTGCTCCTCATACAAATCCTGTTCATGGTCTAGTACCACCAATTTAAGAATCCTTGAAGTTTTATTACTTTTTCTATTAGTTTAAATTTCAGCTTTGAAAGCCAAAATGATAAAATTATGGGGAGGGGAGGCAAGAAATTATATAGGTTATTAAGAGGTCTGTTGAAACACACAAAAAATTTGCTGTCACCTTCTAAATGACCATGCTATGGTTAGTATTTTATATGGCTTGCTTGAATTAAAAACAGCTGCTCTTACTAAGTATAATGATGCATTTTAAAGGAGAGTTAGACTAGGTCCTCCTAAATTTAATTTATTTTCAAAATATTTAAGAATATTTTCCTCTAATATGTTTGTCCTTTAAGATCTGGTGTGTACTGGTTATCATTCTTTAAAATTCTATTTTAATTGAAAGGTTAAAATCTACCCAAAATACAAATACAGAGGAAGAACATCTGTCTGGTATATATATGGCTATTATTTTAAATGTTAGCTTATACATTTTCAAACTAAAGAGTTAGGAAATAGAAAAAAACAGTGTTTTTACTGTGTTAGTAAGTCAAATTCATGCCACCAGGCCTCTCTTTCAACCCAGTCCAACATGCTATGCAATTTGGAACCAGCTCCATTTTTTTCTTAAAAGCTAAAGGAAGAGCTGAACTGGGTCCATCCATAATAGGGAGTCTACAAAATAAAATCCTTAGGAAACAAAAGGAAACAATAATCCCAGTCACGCAGTCAACAAATAATTATATCCAAATGATCCAATCTCAAGAGGTTGGCTAGGATAACAATAATGTCTATGTAATGATTAATAATTGATTTGCAAAATAATCTGATTTCTTTCTGTGATTTCATTTGCATAAAATTCACAAAACAGGAAAAATCAAAACTCTAGAGTTTCTGAAAATGCTTGCTTAGCTGATAAAAACAAGAAAGCAATTATTATAAAAGCCCAAAGTGGTGGCTAAACCTGTATTTTTTGTTTGTTTTTTTAAAAATTGAAAGTGATATATATAACCCAAAGGCAGCTCACATATATTCAACAGTAAGTACTGAAAAGGACATACTGGCACTCTCAATTGTGCTGATATGGTGAAAATATTTGTGAGTCTGACGATTCATATGAAATTGTTCCTATCCCCAACAGGCTATAAATAGCTTACATCTACCCAATTCATTAACAAGCAGAAGTGCTTAGCATAGTGACTTATTTATGGCAGGTACTTAGGATATACTTCATTAATTGAATTGCAAGATAAACTGTCTCTCTCGATGACAGAAAATTTCACTTAGGGGAGTCTATATGGCTGAAGGCAACCGTGAAATCCTTAAAACAGAGAAAGCCACTCCTTTCCATGAGAAATGAAGTTTGTCGATTTCAAGCCTATAATAAAACACTGTGATAAAATCAATTTTATAACATAGTATTGCTATGTATCCAATATGGGGTAAGTCAATGATAGAAAAGCCATAGAAAGGAATCACATTAAAAAGCGTGTGCCCAGCGCTTAACAGGCAACTTGGCAACGCGCCATTTCCACTCAATAGAGAACCCCTGTCTCGAAACCCTCTCCCACGAGCCAATTTTTTTTTTTAATCTCTATTCAAGGCCAGCACTGTTATTCTCTCTCTTAAACAAAGTTTCAGGCATTTTATACACTTCTTCCTTTCCCCTCATGCATATTACAATAAAATTCTGATGCTTCCTTCTCCACTTCAGTGCACTATTTTACAACTCCGGCCCAATTTTCAACACCCCCAAATGATGGATTTGGTATGTTAAAAAAAAAAAAAATCCTGCTTCTACCACAAGAAAGCCAAATCACCCAGCTTTGCCAGGCTTCAGTTTCCCTGTGTGGAGAATGAGGGGCATGTAAAACCACCTGCCCAGTCCTATCAGGCAATAAAAAGCTACAATTCCACGACCGCTTCCTTTCCCCACCTAAGAACATGGATCGGACAACACGAGGCTGTGGAATTGACACTGCTGGTGATCAGTGCTTGAAATCCTCTCTTCGTCTGGATTCTAGGATGAAGGGCTCATTGCCTCAGTCTCTCTCTGCTGTTCTGGGCGGGCCAGTTTCCCAGCCTTGGCAGCACCACTTCTCTATGTGCTCCGCCCATGTCCCCGAGGCGATCTGACCCCACCCGTGGCTTCTGCTGCCATCACAGGCGTATGCTCGGTTCAGGTCAGCATTACCAACTACAGGTGCTTTCCAGGTGCTTCTGACTCACTAGCCCCCCAGGGGAGCTGTCATTCGCCCCACAGACTTGCTCCTCTTTCTGGGTCCTTGGTGAGAAGCCCCGCATGCTCCACACTGAATCCACCACCAACGGTGCTGACTGCACCTCCTCAGCAGTTCCCTGCAGCTGAGCCTGCCCTCCACGCACCACCGCCTCCCTGGAGCTCCTCAGTCCTCCCTGGTCTGCCAAGCCCGCTACCCAGGAGAAATCACCGTGGGCAGGAGCAGGGCGCCGGGGCTGAAGCCGGCCTTTCAGCAAGGTGACCGCGGGAAGTGCTACCACAGCGCACGGCGCTGGGCCGGCATTCAACACAAGGTGCTGCCACTCCCCTCTGCTTCGGCAGAATAAGCCACCGGCACCACAAAGCTGGCCACGTCACTGTCATGTTTTAAAAGCCTTCGGCGGTGCCCTCCACGTACAGGATGAAGCCCACACCCCTCGGCGTGAATTTCGCTCAGGTGAAGAGCCGGGACGCTTGTGCACCTTCAGCCACTGCTCTGGGCTCGCTGATATCATTCCTTGCCCCACACGAAGCTCCAGCAACGCTAAACTCTGGGGAGGTCCCCGCTGGTTCCTAACCCTCAGTCTACTTTCTTAGGTCCCGATTTCTCCTTTTAACCAACGCAAAGGATTTCCTGCTTTAATCTCTCTAATCTCTGGACCATTCTTTAAAACAGCCTACAGCACTGTCTTCCCAAAGCATAAATATCCTACCTTACATATCCTATATCCAAAACGTCTTTGGGCTTCTCACTGCATGAGAAGAAAGTCTAATCTCTTTAGCAAGGCATACATGTCCTCCAATCTACGTCTCCACCTCACTCCTCTATAAACTCCGAAACTCTTGCTAACTTTTTACCATTGCTAGAACAAGTTCCACCCTTTCAAACCTCCCTGTCTTTGTACCTGCAGTTCCCTTTGCCAGGAATGCCCTTCCCTCTCTACACCTGGAAAATTCTTATTCATTCCATCTGATGTATATCAAAAGCCACCTCCTCTATCAAGCCTTCCTAGGACTTCCACTGGGAGAATCAAAAATGCTCCTCTCTGTTCCCATGGCGTATTGTTCATACTGATATTATAATTATTTTTTTTTAAAGGTTTATTTCTACCCCCCTCCCCTCGTTGTTTGCACTTGCTGTCTGCTCAGCCTTCTTTTTAGGAGGAACCAGGAAACGAACCCAGGGCCTCCCATGTGGGAGGGAGGCACCTAATTGCTTGAGCCACCTCCACTCCGTTTGTTGTGTCTCTCATTGCGTTTCCTTGCTCTTAGTTGTGTCATCTCACTGCATCACCTTGTTGCGTCAGCTCACCGTGCCAGCCCATCATGTCCTGCTTGTCTTCTTTAGGAGGCACTGGGAACCAAACCCGGGACCTCCCATGTGGTAAGCGGGAGCCCAGCTGCTTGAGCCACATCTGCTTCCCTGATGTTGTAATTCTTATTACAAATTATTTCAATGTTGATTCTCTAACCAACTTGAGTTCAAGGGCAAGGACTGAATCACACTCACCTTTGTGTAACCTGAGACAGAACAGCATCTGACACATAGTAAGCACTCAATGTTTGGAGTTTTTATATAAGTTAATGAACAGAATGACTAGAAAACTCAGAGGAACCTCTGACTTAGGAATGTCATACTGTCATATTATGTATACATAGTGAGTAAGATCACATTAGATCACTACTTTTCTAAACTGCAGATCAGAATCCATTAAAGAAAAAGAAAAAAAAAAAAGAATTAGACTAATAGAAAACATCAGAGGGCATCACATCTATTTTAAGGGTAGGAACTCTTCTGCACAATTTTTGTTTCAGCTATACATACACGCATGGGTGTACTGGGTTGAAGTACAAAATGTAGTTCCAACTATGGAGTGTAGTTTTTTAAAAAAAGGTTGGAAAATACTGCAGATGGCCATTTCTTAGTTTGGCATAATTTATTACATTTTGTAGTAACCTCTACTGTAATATAACATAGTGCCCATTCTCATCGAGTTTGGGGAAGGTTAAATGAGATGCAGTGGGAAGCGGGTGTAGCTCAATCGATAGAGCTCCCGTTTACCATATGGGAGGCCCCGAGTTCGCTTCCCAGGGCCTCCTTGTGAGGGCAGGCCGGCCGGCGCAGCGCAGTGGGCTGATGCAGCGGGACCTCACAGCAAGGGGGAGATAAGCAGACACGGAAAAAACACAGCAAATGGACACAGCAAATGCAAGCAGCGAGGGGGGCATAAATAAATAAATCTTTAAATGAGATGCAGTAAGTAGATCTGTTGCACAGCTGACTGTGCTACCTACCTAGCCTTACCCACAAGTTTCAGTTTCCTCACTGAGATCACTGAGGGCAACAATGGGTCTTTCGTGTAGTGGCTGTGAGAACATGAGGTCATGAGGATGAAGCCCTTAGCAGCGGGCCTGGCACGTGACAGAGTGAAACAATGTCAGTGCCTTCCTTCAGCCCTTCATGCTTGACTTGCCTGCTGATGATAAGCTGGGCAGGAGGTCGTTGCTGGCCTCCTGGACAGACAGGTTAAGATGTGAAATGACTACTTTTACAAGGAATGAATATTTGCATACAAAGTCATGTTCATCTGATATAGTGGAGTGACTTATTGAGAGGAAAAGGAAAACAATACAAGCGAATATATAACCTGAAGCATGATGAAAGAAATAATACATGAGACTAACTCACAGCCCTTCTAGACCAGCACCTTATTTCTGATGTAGAGAAAACAAGGCTTCCCTCAGATGACTAATTTCATCTTTTTAGTTTCAGTTTTCCATCTGCAAAATCAATATATTACAATTGCAGAGGTTTTCATTAAAAAAAAAAAAGTCCTAGCATGACAACAGCAACCAGAAGCTTAGTAGGTGTGCAAAAAGAAATACCAGTTCTGCTTTGTTAGCCAGCAGATACAGCCCTGGCTACAAACCCAAAATTAGCTCTCGATTCTTTTATGAAATTTAGAGCTACAGTGTTTATT
This sequence comes from Cabassous unicinctus, assembly GCA_029593785.1. Taxonomy (NCBI): domain Eukaryota; kingdom Metazoa; phylum Chordata; class Mammalia; order Cingulata; family Chlamyphoridae; genus Cabassous; species Cabassous unicinctus. The sequence continues at coordinate 7,076 of JAQZBX010063651.1, read as the reverse complement.
TAATTCAATCATTTGCTTCAACATATTTCAGTGCCATATGTGCCAGTGTGGGAAAGGAAGAGATATTTCAGGCATCCTGTTAAAATGGTCAGACGTCACAGGCTATGTGGAATCACCTGGGTTCACGCTTAGACATCAGCTTTGGCTTGTTTTATGTATCAATTCATCCACTGATTCATTTTAATCAAATTCACAAGAGAGTAGTTTACAAACAGTAATATCAATTTATTGATTCATAATAGGGGGATATTAATTCAGCCACAAATACGCACCAAGCATCTCCTACCTGCCAGGGAATGGGTTATATATGGCAGAAAAACAGATACCAAACATTTACATTAGGCATTTTTTCCCAGCAGAAGAGATGGTCTCAGGAAACACTGCCTGGCACCACGCCTTGCACAGAATGGGCATTCGACAACTATCAGATGAACGAAACGAGAGACTTGAATACCAAAGCTGGATCTTTTCAAGGATTCTCTACCAGGTTTTGCCCGGTAGACCGTCTTTATCCATTCCCCTTATTTTTCCATAAAAGTAATCACCACTGGTCACCCTGCCCCTGGAAACCACTGGCTAGCCAATGGCTTTCTTCCTCTTCTCCGTTTCTATTCCAGAGGTTGCAAATGTATAGCAGTATGTCTACCTACCTGATACAAGAGAGAATATTTAAACAAACACAACAGGAAGTCAGATACACGAATCAAATCTTATAATTCAAATCACTTATAGAAATGGCTATATGATGGCTCCTTCAAGTCATAGTCCGTAAGTTGCACTTTTCTCAGCCTAGCATTTAATGACAGCTGAACAGTGGCGAACAATTTGCCTAACAAAGGCCTTCACCAGGATATAGCAAACAATAGCCCGTGGGCCAAACTGTGCCTAAAGCCTGTTTTTGTAAATAAAGTTTTATTGAAATAGTCATTCTCATTCATTTTTGTATTGTCAATGGCCGCCTGTGCACCACAAGAGTGGAACTGGGTAGTTGTGGCAGAGACTGTATGGCCCACAGAGGCTAAAATATTTATCACCCAATCGTTCACAGAAAGAGCTTGCTGATGCCTGGAGAGAACAAGTACTCTGCAGTGCTGATTAAGAGCAGAGCCACACGCATTAGAAACCAGACAAGCAGATAAGGCTGATGACCTATAATGGAAACTGAAGTTCCCAACCAGGACTCTAGCTTTGTTAGGCAATCTCAACTCAACCTGGAGGGAGACACCTGCAGGCAAAGTCAGAATCTTCCACAGGAAGAAGTTTTTAATCCATTCCAATGTGTGAACAAGTGCTCAGTTACGTATTTAATCTTTGTTAACCATGTTTCCACAGATGGCTCTCCTTGGCAAAGATTCCTTTATTCAATAAACCCCAAGACTTTCTGGGAAGGTAGGAGGAGATGGGGGAAAATGCCCCAGGACCAAACCAAGGGAGTGTTTTATGATTTTTCCAACAGAATATCATACTAGAGAATCTGGATCTGAAAGTGGAGGTGAGAGTGAAAACATGGGCATCAAAACTGGCACCAACACCAGGGAGGGAGAGCAAAAGGCATCAAGTAGGAGAAGAGGGGAAGTTCAGAACTATGGGAACTTTCATGTGGTATGTTTCAGTGTGCTAGGAGCTGAACACTTAAGCATACAAATATGTTGATAAAACAATGGCCCCCACACTTTATTGGAATTGGAACAACTCAACCTTGTTTCTTTCAATTTCCAATTACTTAAATAAAATATTTACTATTTTGGTCAAACAGAGGTATTACATTGGACAGTGCTTTAGCAACTGGATAGCCTCTAAAAATGCTTACATTAATGCAAGTTTCTCTAGCAGTGTGTATTCACTGCTAGAAGGAATACACCGAAATCCTTTTTTCATTTATTAAAAGCAATGCCATGCTGAAACATTAAATCCTTTATTTAAAAAAGCAGAGTTGATTCTGCAGCAACTTTTTAAGTATAGATACCTCTTTGATATGACAAAGCTCTAATGTCTGTCCAGAGGCTTAAGACTGACTGCTAGCTCATTCCCATCAGAATACAAACAGACTCTTCAATTCCATCCTGAGGAGGGAAAGCTGTCCTGTGACTGCTCATCTCTCCCTAGCAAACAGCACTCTGCCCCCTGCCCATTTCTCTCCTCTCTTGAGAACTAAACATCTTGAGATAGCTGCTTCCTCCTGATCCACTCACCTTTAGCCAGCTCCAGTCTGGCATCTGTTCTCCTTACTCAACTAAAACTGCGTTTACAAAGGCCACCAATGACGTCCATGTTGCCAAATCCAGGGGATATTTCCTGTCCTCAACTTACCCATTCTCACAGAAGCATCTGACATAGCTGCTAATTCCCTCCTTGAAACACTCTCAACGTTTGAGATGCCTCCTGTGATGGGTAGGCTCATGCGTCAACTTGGCAGGTGATGGTGTCCAGTTGTTTGGTAAAGCAAGCACTGGCCAGATTGTTACTGTGAGGACATTTAGTGGCTTTAAATCATTAGTCAGTTGATTGCATCTATGGTTGATTACACCTACAATCAACCGAGGAGATTGCCTTCAATGATGAGAGACGTCTCATCCAATCAGCTGAAGGCCCTGAAAGGAGAAGTGATGATTTCAGCTGTCAGAAGAGAGAATCTCCATCTCTCCTTCAGCCAGCCAGCTTCTCTGGGGAATTCACTGAGGACATTCATCCGAGTTCCTGGCTTGCAGCCGGCTGTACATAATTTGGACTTGTGCACCCCCATGGTTGCGAGAGACAATTTTTATAAAATCTCACAACATTTGCAGACATCTCCAGTCGGTTCTGTTTCCCTACAGAAGCCCGACTAACACACTCCCCTCTACCGATTTCCCCCTACCTCCTTGGTCAGTCCTTGCATTGGCTTCTTTTTCTCTACCTGATCTCTGAGTGTTAAGAGTGACTCAGGAATTGGACCGAGTCCACCTTCCCTAACTGCACTGCTCCAAGGCTCTCATTCACTTTGATGGCTTTCAATACAACCTATGTGCTAAAGACACTGTTAGCGCCCCATTTTTCTCCTAGACTGTAGACTTAACAAAACACTCTACTTGACATATCCACTTGTACTTCCAATAGTCATCTCAAACTTCAAGTGTTCCCCAAACTCCTCATTTTCTCTCCCAAACCTTATTCCCTTCAATAAGTAACATCACTATTCTTGTATTTGTATTTTGAATAAATGCTTGTTCCACAAGTATTTGTTGCTATAAATTTGCTGACTTCTTTTTCTCACTAGTTATTGTGATTAAAATGTAAATTTATTTTCTTTAAAAATATCACCCTGTAGGATTGTTTTTAAACAAGGATCGACATTAGGTAATAAAACTTCTCCACATTGTTAAAACTAGGGCTTTCCCTTGTGCTCCATTTAGGATAATTTCTTTGTAAAAACAACCACCAAACCAATATCGGTGTCAAAGAAATCATAATAACTTTATATAGATGGAATTTTCCCATCTTACATTGCCATAAACTTTTTAGCTGGGCAAGAGCTGCCAAGAATAAAAACCACATTTCTCAGCCTCCCCGGCTGCTAGGCTGTGGCTGAGTCACTAACTTCTGGCCAGTGCCATGTAACTGGAAATGTCATGGGATATCTTCAGGATATCTACTCTAAAAAGACAGAGCACATTCATAGTTTTTCCTTTATTTTCTTCATACATTTCTATATCCCGATGCCTGGAATGCATATGCCGCCATCTTCAACCCTAAGTTGGAAGCAATGATGGAATCAACCAAAGATGGCACAGCAATGAGACCGAAATTTTGTTCCTCGATGCCTTGGAATGTTATGATAGTCTTGGCATCACTACACAGTCATATATGTTCAAAGGAATAAACTTCCAGCTTGTTAAATCACTGTCATTTAGGGTTTTCTACAACCCAGAACTGAAACTATTTCTAACTAGTCACAATAATAGCTACTATGTTCCACTGCGAAAGACGTTTTCCATATGTATATCATATATGCCTCACAACAACCTATAAAGCAATTATAATTTTCTCCATTTTACAGATAAGAAAACCAATGCTTAGATAGACTAACTTGCCCAAGGTCACCCAGCTCTAATGATAGAAGAATGAATAGAACTTAGGCTCAGAAAAATCCCATGTTCTTTATCTGTAAGGAACTAGTCACAACTCATTACTCTCTAATTCAAAGTGATCATAAAGGTAAAACCAAATGAATAAATTTAATACCGAATCACCGATATTTCTTTTATACCTACCACATGTGATGGTTAATGTACATGTCACTTGGCTAGACGATGGTGCCAAGTTGTTTGGTCAAACACTAGTCTTGATGTTGCTGTGAAGGTGTATTGTAGATGTGATTAACATCAACAACCAGGGGACTTCAAGTAAAAGAGATGATACTTGATAATGTGGGTGGGCCTCATCCATTAAGCTGAAGGCCTTAGGAGCAAAAATCAAGGTTGTTGGAGAAGAAATTCTGCCTCAAGACTATAACAGAAATCCTGAGTTTCCAGCCTGCTGGTCTGCCCTAAAGACTTCAGGCCTGCCAGCCCCCACGAGTGCATGAGACAATTCCTTAAAATAAACCTTTTAATGTGTGTGTGTGATATATCCTATTGGTTCTGTTTCTCTGGAAAACCCTCTCTGATACACCATACTGCCTCAAACCTCATGTCTCTGCTACTTCTGTGCCCACTACCTGGCACTCACAGGTGCCCCCACACCCTCTGAACCAGGATGGCCTCAGTGTCCCTTCTTTGAATTCCCACAGTACAATACCCATCTGTAATAATAATATGCAGGCAGTGAAGTTAGCCAGAGTGACTGAAAGCATTAGTTTTGAAGTTAAAAGACTTGGTTGTAGAGGCAAAAGACGAGGTTTGGTAATCTCTTCTGTCACTGAAGGGCTGAAAGATTTTAGAGAAAGGTAACTTTTTAAAACCACAGTTTCTCATCTGTAAAATGGGGATACTCATCTCAGTGTTGTGGGGATTGTGGCCAAGTAAAATTTAGCATCTGCCTGGCATAGCACCATAACCATTGTGCTTTGATATGGTTTATTGGCTACAAAGCTTACCATCTGTGGCAATCTGAAATTCCTTTATGAGTCCCAAAGAGAAAGATTTATGTTTGTGAACTAAATCCATTCCTGTGGGTGTGAGACCCTTTCAGTTGGACTATGTCAGTGAGGCGTGACTCAGGTTGAGTCTCCACCCTCTTTCTGGGTCTGACATAAATGGAGACACACAGGAAAAGGGTGCTCTGCTATATTTGATGCTGCTATATGAGAGAAAGGACTCAGTTTTGCCCACAGCTGACCTATAAGGAGAGAAGCCCCAGAGAAGCTCAAAAGAGATAAGCCATATGCCTGATAGCTTGCAGCTCATCTCAGGAAGAAAGCAGAGCAGCTCAGACTGATAGAGGAGGCCTGGAAAGAGTCAAGCCCTATGCCTAGTTGCCCACACCTGAGCTCCAGGAGATGACAGTAGATTCCACAGGGGAAGGAAGGGACCTCAGCAGAGACTGTCGGCCATCTTGCTTCACCACGTGGGAACTAACTTTGGTGAGAAAGCACCTCTGATAGTGCCTTGATCTGGGCATTTCACAGCCTTAGAACTGTAAGCGTTTACCTCAAATAAAATCCCCTTTCTAAAAGCTAACCCATTTCTGGTACTTTCACCAGCAGCTCTTTGGAAAAGTAAAAAAATTTAAATTAGCATCTGCATTAAAATTTTAAATTAGAAATATTTAGCTTTCATATGTATGTATTCACACACACACACACACACACACACACACACACATATATGTGACTAGTGGGATCTTTAAATAAAATTCACACTATCTTTAGTAAGTGATTTATTAAATATCTTAGATTTACATCTAGCAGAATGGTCTCTGGGGTACAGGGATAGCTTCTGTATCTCCTAATGTAATTCATCACAATATTAAATATGAAGGTATGATTCATGCTGCCCATACACTACAGAGTAGCCAAGAAAATTAACTACTCATTCTTATAGGGCTGTTAATTTTATCAATTTTTACATCATGCCATCATTGACAACAACAGGATAGAATTTATTTTGAAGAGTCTGGAAAATACTAAAAGGGAGATATTTTTTAGGAATAAACTGATAATGAGGGAGCTACTAAGTATCCAGTACAAATTTTTTTCTAAAAGTTCTATAAATGATGATAAATGATGACTAATCTCTTGAAAAGCAGTGAATGTGAGAATGGGAGGCTACATAAAATAAATAGATAAATCAGTGGTGAACAACATTTGTGAGCAAAACAAAAATCCTATGAAAAACATGTTTTCCATTCCTATTTAATTCAAATATAATAAACAAGTATTTATTAAAGATTTATCATATGCTCAGCATGGTGGCAAAAAAAGAGGCAATACAGAGAATAACAGCTATTCTTACAAAAAGAACATTAACACAAATTAGATAATAGAAAATAATGAGAATGCAATGTTAAAAATATGCAGGAACAAGGAAAACACAAGGTATAATTACATATTTAAGCAAAGCCAATTTATAATTCATAAATTATAAGGTACTGAAAAGTTAGATCCTGAAAACTAAAACAATCAGAGAAATCGTAATGAATGAGCTGAGATCTGGGTTAGATTTTAAAGGACAGGTAGCTCATGTATAAGCAAGGAAAAGGGATTCCTGATCAGGGATACAACATAATTTCAAACTCCATGGTAAGACTGACAGCTGAGAGCCTCAGGTCTGCCTCTAAGCCTCCAGCTGATTGAAAGAGACTCCTCTCACGGCTGGAGGCAATCTCCTTTGAGGGAAAGGAGATGCAATCAACTGACCAAGGATTTAAATCCATTTAAGAAATACCCTCACAGCCACAACCAGGCCAGTGCTTGCTAGGCCAAACTGCTGGACACCACCACCTAGCCAAGCTGGCACGTGAGCGTAACCATCACTCCTTTTATACATAAAGAAACAAAGGCTCAACAAGATTAAAGACTAAGGTCACAGAGAGAGTGAGTGGAGGGGCCCGGATTCAGAATGAGATCTGAATAGCCTACGACCCGAGTCTATGGTAGT
>JAQZBX010063650.1:0-16652 GCA_029593785.1 Cabassous unicinctus | reverse complement strand
AGAGAGAATACTGAAAGCAGCAAGAGAAAAGAGAACCATCTCATACAAGTGAAGCTCAATAAGATTAATCCCTGATCTCTTATCTAAGACCATGGAGACAAGAAGTCAGTGTTTTGGCATAGTTAAGGTGGATTAAAAAAAAAAACAACCTTCAGCCAAGAATGCACTATCCAGCAAAGCTTGCATTCAAAAATGATGGAGAGTTCAAAATATTCACAGAAATTAAGAGAGTATGTAAATAGGAAACCTGCCCTTCAAGAAATACTAAAGGGAGTGCTGCTGGTTAAAAGGAAAAAAAAAAGAAAAAGAAAAAAAAAAGAAAACAGGAGACAGAGAGTTGAAGGAGAGTGTAAGAATAAAAAGAGACAAATAAAAACAACATATGTCATACCTAAATGCAAAGAAAATATGGCTAATGTAAGTAATTCCTTAACAGTAATAACACTGAGTGTTAATGGTATGAAATCTCCAGTCAAGAGACACAGATTGGCAGAATGGATAAGAAATATGTCCCATCTATATGCTGTCTACAAGAAACCCACCTTAGATGCAGGGATTAAAGGAGACCAAAAGTGAATAACTGGAAAACAATTTTACAAGCAAACAACAACAAAAAATGGGAGGGAGTAGCTATACTGACATCGGAGAAAACAGACTTTAAATGCAAAACTATTCTAAGACACAAAGATGGACTCTATATATTAGTAAAAGGGGTGATCTTTCAAAGAAGAAAGAATAATCATAAACATTTATGCACCTACCTGGGACTCCTCAAAATACATGCGGCAACACTGGAAAGGCTAAGTGGAGAAATAGATGTCTTGCTATTATAGTGGGGGGCTTTAATACACCATTGTCAGCATTAGACAGAGTATCTCCACAGAGAATCAATAAAATAACAAAGATTTTGAATAATACAATAGAGGATCTAGACCTAATAGACATATACACAACACTACACTCAAATACAACAGAATATATTTCTTCTCGAGTGCACATGGATCATTGTCCAAGATAGATGACATGCTAGGCTGCAGAACAACTCTCAATGAATTCAGGAAGACTGAAATTATACAAAGTAATTACTTTGTCCACAATGGAATTAAGCTGGAAATCAGTAAGGGCCAGAGAACCAGATTAAGCACAAAGATATGGAAGTAAAAGCAACATACTCTTAGACAAACAGTGGGTCAAGGAGGAAATTATGAAAGAAATGAGGAACTACCTTGAAACGAATGAAAATCACAACACAACAAATCAAAACCTATTGGATGCAGCAAAAGCTGTACTGCAAGGGAAATTCATAGTCTTAAATGCTTATACCAAAAAAGAAGAAAGAGCTAAAATCAAAGACCTAATTGCACACTTAGAGGAATTAGAAAGAGAACAACCAACTAACCCCAAAAGAAGTAGAAAGAAGGAAATAACAAAGATTATAGCAGAAATAAATGAAATAGAAAATGAAAAAGCACTAGAAAAAATAAACACAATGAAAAGCTGGTTCTTTGAGTAGATCAATGAAATTGAAAAACCCTTAGCTAGACTAACAAAGATAAAAAGAGAAAAGATGTAAATATGCAAAATAATACATGAGGAAGGGGTTATCACCCACTGACCCCACAAAAATAAAGAGTATCATAAGAGGAAACTTTGAAAAATTATATGCCAACAAGAACAGTAGTTAAGAGGAATTTGGACATATTCCTAGAAACACACAAGAGGTCTACACTGACAAAAGAAGAAATTGATGAACTTAAAAAGAAAAATCACAAGTAATGAGATTGAATTTGCCATCAAAAACCTCCCAACCAGGAAGAGCCCAGGACCAGATTGTTTCACAGTGTATTCTACCAAACATTTTGGAAAGAACACCAATCCTGATTAAACTCTTCAAAAATAGAAGTAGAACGAACATGGCCTTACTTATTCTGTGAGGCCAACATTACCCTACTACCAAACCCAAACAAGAAAGGAAAATTATAGACCAATCTCTCTTATGAACCCAGATGCTAAAATCCTCAACAAAATACTTGCCAATTGCATGTAACAGCATATCAAACGAATTATACACCATGATCAAGTGGATTACATCCATGGTACCCAAAGTTGGTTCAACAAAAGAAAATCAATCAAAATATTACATCACATAAGCAATCAAAAGAAGAAAATTACATGATCATCTCTATAGATGCAGAAAAGGCATTTGACAAATTAGAGCACCCTATCCTAATAAAAACACTGCAAAGGATAAAAAATAGAAGAAAACTTCCTCAACATGATAAAGGGTATAAAGGAAAAACCCACAGCTATCATCATATACAATGGCAAAAGCCTAATACCTTTCCTTCTAAGAACAGGAACAAAACAAGGATGCTCACTATCATCCCTCTTATTTAACATTCTGTTAGAAGTACTTGCTCGAACACTTAGGCAAGAAAAGTATAAAAGGCATCGAAATTGTTAAGGAAGAAGCAAACATTTCACTTTTTGAAGACAACATGATCCTGTACATAGAACTCCCTGAGAAATCTACAACGAAGTTTCTAAAACTTCTAAATGAGTTCAGTAAAGTTGCAGGTTATAAGATCACTGTGCAAAAATCAGTAGCACTTCTGTACTCCAAAAATGAGCACTAAGAGGAGGAAATCAAGAAAAAATACCTTTTACAATGGAAACTAAAACAATCAAATACTTAGGAATAAAATTAACTAAAGATGAAAATGACTTTTACACAGAAAACTATACAACACTGTTAAAGGAAACCAAAGATTTAAATAAATGGAAGAATATTCCCTGTTAATGGAAGAGAAGGCTACACATCATTAAGATGTTAATCCTACCCAAACTAATCTACAGATTTAATGCAATCCCAATAAAAATCAACACAGCATTTTTTAATTAATTGGAAAAACTATGAAATTTATTTGGAAGGGCAAGAGGCCCCAAATAGCCAAAGACATATTGAAAAAGAAAAATGAATTTGGAGAAATCACACTACCTTACTTTAAAACATACTACAAAGCTACAATGGTCAAAACAGCATGGTATTAGCACAAGGGTAGACATACTGACTAATGGAACAGAATGGAGAGTTCTGAAATAGATCCTAGCATATACAGACATCTGATATTGGACATGCCCACTAAGCCCACTCACCTGGGAGAGAATGGCCTCTTTAAAAAACAGTGCTTTTAGAACTGGATATCCATACCAAAAAAGTGAGAGAGGAACAACATATCACACCTTATACAAAAACAAAACAAAACAACTAAAGATGGATCAAAGATCTAAATATAAGACCCAAGACCATAAAGCCCTTGGAATATAATGTAGGGAAACATCTACAAGACCTTGTAAGAGGAAATGGTTTCATGAACTTCACACCCAAAACATAAGCAGCGAAAGAAAAAATAGATAAATGTGACCTCCTCAAAATCAAAACGTTTTGCACTTCAAAGGAATTTGTCAAGAAAGTGAAAAGACAGCCTCCCAATAGGAGAAAATATTTGGTAACCATATATCTGATAGGAGCCTAATATCCAGAATATAAAATGAACTCCTATATCTTGAAAATAAAAAGATAAAACCTGTTTAAAACATGGGCAAGTGATTTGAATAGACACTTCTCCACAGATGAAGTACAAATGGCTAAAAATCACATGAAAAGATGCTCAACATCACTAGCTATTAGGGAAACGCAAATCAAAACTACAATGAGATATCCTCTTACATTCATGAGATTGATGGCCATTGAAAAACAGAGGACTACAAGTGTTAGAAAGCATGTTGGTGAATGGGAACCCTCATCCACTGCTGGTGGGTATGTAGATTGTCCAGCCATTGTGGAGGAGAGTTTGCTGTTTCCTCAAAAAACTAACTATAGATCTGCCATATGATCCAGCAATTCCACTGCTGGGTATATACCCATAAGTATTGAAAACAAAGACACAAACCAATATACGCACACTAATATTCATAGGGGCATTACGCACTATTGCCAAAAGTTAGAGTCAATCCAAATGCCCATGAAGAGATGAATGGATAAAGATAATGTGGTAAATACATATGATAGAATATTACTCAGCTGTAAGAAGGAATACAGTACTGACACACGGGATAACATGGATGAATCTTGAAGACCTTATGTTGAATGAAGCAAGCCAGGCATTGAAGGATAAATATTACATGACCTTTCTGACATGAATTAAGCAAATTGAGCAGGCTCAGAGAGCTAGAGTCTGGAAGATAGGTTTTTACCAAATAAAAAGGGAGAAGATGGTGAGCCATGCACATAAGGGCAAAATATATGATAAGGTGGATGTGAGTAGTTGTGCAGTGAAGGGATATCACAGAGATATAGTGAAAGCATTGGGTTGGGTGGTGCAAGTTTGACAGGGGTATAGGCTAGGGAGGGTAGGTTGTTCAGTCCGTGGAACTGAGGGAGGGATGGAAAAAAGAACAGGTGAGCACTGGTGATTGGTGGGTACGTGTTTGAAACTACAATGTTTGGAAAGCTTTTTAGGGAATATGACAAGGATGTTTTACTGGTTTAGGGTGTTGGATGCGGGGTGGGGTGGGGGATGGCATTTGGGAAAGAGCACACCTGCGACAGTCTTCAATAGAATGTGCGAGTGATCATTTTGTTGTAGTGTGTTGTATCAGTGGATGGAGACCCACACAATGAGTGGGAAGAAATTGGACTCCCATCCTGGGGAGGTCTGACATGTTTCAATCAGAGGAGTGGGTGTCTCTCGGGATCATGGGAGGGTTCTAACAGGAAAGGACAGATCAGTGTGTCAAGCCCTCAGTGTTGTTGCAAGTAACTATGAATATTGTCCTTCAATGAGTGAAGCCTGTTGGTCATTGTGGGCAATGAGGGGAGGGGGAGGGAGGAATAGAATGGATGGAAGAAGAGGTATGTAGGGGGCAATGGAAGTATTCTTCATCATCTTGCAATATTGAATACAGGCCATGTTAAATTTCAACAAAAATTTATAAGTGTACGGTCTAAAATGTAAACTATATTGTAAACCATTAGCCACGGTTAGTAGCTATGTTTCAAATGTATATCAATTGTAACAAATGTAACATCCACACATAAAAAGATTATTAATACAGGAAGAGGGGAAAGGGGGGCATGTTGGGTATATGGGAGTCCCATATATTCTGTATGTACTTTACTGTGACCTAAAATTTCCTTGAAGACAAAATGAAAAGAAAAGTAAGACACTGGGGAAGAAATAGAAAAAAATGTCACTGTACATACAGGACAACAGATATTGCAGTGATGAAAGGCAAAATGTCAAAAAAAATTTTAAATATTTTTTGGTATTTTTTATACTCCAAATTTTAAAATTTTAATTTAGTTTTAGTTTTTATAAATTACTATGTATTTTATTTCTTAGGTGTAAACCTATCATTATTATTTCATTTTCCTATTAAATGTATTTGGCAATATTCTTGCTTCATTTTTGAAGATGTTTTGGACCACAAAAAGGTAATAACTGTGGGAGGGGAAGATCATTGATGTGGGTTGTCAGTGATAGGGGATACATGGGAAGAAGTACACCTGGGCATATATATAAGTTACATAAATATGTTCAAATGTTCATGGGGCATTGACACAGTGGGTAGAGATTCACACAATAACTAAAAGAGTATTGAATTCCCACCCTGGGGAGCTCTGCCACATTCTCTATTAGAACAGCAACAATCCCCCAAGTACAGGGACAATGACTACCGAAGAAGAATTGTCCATTGATGAGCCCTTGATATTGACAACAATGCTGATGAACCTTTGCTCTTGAAATTGCAACTTAGCCCAGTGCTGTAGGGTGACTAAGAGTTACCACTTGAAAGCCTCCAAGTTACTAAAATGTGGCCTCTCTCTAAGCAAAACTCAGGCCATAAATGTATTACCTTCCTTCCAGCATGTGGCATGACTCTCAGGAATGAGCCTACTGGCAATGAAAGATTACTACCAAGCACCAACTAGCAATACAACTGGAAAAAGACCTTGAATAAAAGGGGGAAAAGGTAAATACAAATGAGTTTATATGGCTAAGAGAGTTAAAGTGAGTCAGGAGGTCATCCCAGATGTAATGCTTATGCATGTCTTAGCAGGATCGCATAGACTGACAAAATAGCTACTACCTCAAATAGTGGGGCCCCTGAGTGCTCTGGAGACACCCAGGTCCTACAGTCATGGCAGATAGCTCCAGAGTTGTGTGCCTTGCTAGTGGGCCCTATGTTACAGTTTGTAATCCCAAGTGTGACAGAATTGGACTCAGTTGGGACTTCCCTACACACACCTCTACTGTCCCTTCTATTTGAACCTATAGTTGGTGCAAGAGTTGGTAGGTGTATGCCCAAGAGACTTGAATCTTTAGGCTGTCATGTGCCAGCTGGGCCTTGAGGCTCAGTGGTATTGTAACACCTACCCTCCAGTTCATTAGATTCCCCCAGGACAACTAACAGGGTGGTGAGGATGGGCAACCACCATACCAGGGAGCCAAGGAATCTACAACTATAAGCAAGAGAGTCCCATCCATCAAACTTATGGAATTGGAGCCCTCTCTCAGTTAGAGGTGGAGTGGGCATCACCATTCCAGAATCCTCAGGATTGGAGAGTAAAATATGGGCTAGAGTGGACTTTCTGGTTTTGTACTATAGACTTATTGTGATTCTAGCAATGGAAGAAAGATCATTCATTTGGAGACAGTGGCCACTGCAGGATCTGGGGGTAGGGAGAGGGAAAAACAGGTATAATAGGGGGCATTTCTGGGACTTGGGAAACATCGTGAATGACATTACAATGATAGATACAGAGCATTATCTATCCTGCCATAACCTACAGACTTGTGTGGAAAAGAGTGTAAACTACAATGTAAACGATAATCCATGCTTAGTGCCAATGCTCCAAAATGTGTTTATGAATAGCAATGAATGTACCACAGTAATGAAAGATGTTGCCAATGTGAGAAAATGTGGTAGGTATGGAGAGTGGGGCATATGGGAATCCCCTATATACTCTATGTAACATTTATGCAATCTAAGTATCTTTTAAAAAGTAAAAAAAAAAAAAAAAAATTATAAAAAACTCCAAAAATTTTTAAAAGTAATTGGTGAAATAAGAACTGCCTATGCTGAAATGACATTCAATGTTAATTTATTAAACTTCCCAATAAAAAGACACAGATTGGTGGAATGGATAAGAAAATATAAGCTATGTATATGCTATCTACAAAAGGCTCACCTAAGGCCTAAGGATACAAAGAGATTGAAAATGAAAGACTGGAAGAATATATTCCATGCATGCAGTAACCAAAACTCAGATTGCTCATTATTTGTGTCTAGAAACAATACTGATTTTTGCTTGTTGAACTTATATCATACCACTTTCCTGAACTCATTCTAAATATATGATTATGTCATATGCAAACAGTGAGAGTGTTACTTATTCATTTCTACCTTGAGAGTCTTTTATTTATTTTTCTTATTTAAACATTTCAGCTAGAACTTCCAGCACAATGTTGAATAACAGTGGTGACAGTGGGCAGCCTTGCCTTGTTAGCAATCTTAGAGGCAATGCTTTCAAATTTTCCTCATTGAGAATAATGTTGGCTGTGGGTTTTTCACACATGCCCTTTATCATGTTGAGAAACTTTCCTTCTATTGTATTTTTCAAAGTACTTTTATCTAGAATGCGTGCTGGGTTTTGTCATATGACTTTTTGGTATCAAAGGAGATGATCATGAATTTTTTTCTATTTGATTTGTTAGAGTGGAGCATTATGTTAATTGATTTTCTTGTATTGAACCATCCTTGCACACCAGTAATAAAATCTACTTGCTTATGGTATGTGATAAATTTTAATATGCTGTTGGATCCAATTTGCAAGTATTTTGTTGAGAATTTTTGCATCTTTGTTCATTAGAAAGATTTGACTGTAATTTTCTTTTTTCGTAATATCTTTATATGGTTTTGGTATTAAGACAAAATTTGCTTCATAAAATGAGATAGGTAATGTAACCTCCTCTTCAATTTTTCAAAGAATTTAAACAGCATTAGTCTTGATTCTTCTTGAATTTTTTGATAGAATTTACCTGTGAAATTGTTCTTGTACCTTTCTTTGTTGGGAAATTTTTCATGAGTAATTCAATTTCTTTATTGTGATTGGTTTTTTGACTCCTTGTAGAGTCAATGTAGTTTTTTGTGCTTCTTCAGAATTTGTCCATTTCATGTGGGTTCTCTGATTTGTTGGCACAAAGTTTTTCATACTATCCTGTTATGACCCATTTTATTTATTTGGTGTCAATCATAATGATGCTCCTTTCATTCTTGATTTTTTTTATTTTCATCTTCTCTATTTTTTTTTTTTTGATACTCTAAGTGTTTGTCAATTTTATGGATTTTCTCAAAGAAGTGTGGTCTGGTTTTCTTGAGTTTCTCTATATATCATTTTAAATTCTCAACATCATTTATTTCTATTCCAATCTTTGTTATTCTTTCTTTCTGCTTGTTTGGAATTGGGATGCTGTTCTTTGACTCGTTCCTCCTGGAGCTCAATTAGGTTTTTTATCTTAGCTCTTTTATACTTTTTAACATAGGCATTTAGGGCTATAAATTTCACTCTCAGAACTTCTTTCACTGTATCCTATAGGTTTTGATAAGCTGTGTTATCATTTTTATTTATCTCTAGACATTTGCTAATTTCTCTTCTTATTTCTTCTTTGACTAACTGATTGTTTTAAAATGCATTGCTTTGCATCTATATATTTGCAAATATCCCCATTCTCTGCCTATTATGGATTTCCATCTTCATTCCATTTAGGATGCATGAAAGTGCTTTGCATAATTTCAATTTTTTAAAATTTATTGATACTTGTTTTTTTGACTGCACATGTGGTCTTTTCAGGAGAAAGATCCTTGAACACTTTAGAAGAGTTTATATCCTAAGGAAAAAAAAGAATATGTATCTTGCTTATTTCAGGTGCAACTTTCTTTATATTTCTGTTAGGTCTAGCTTGTTATAACATTGTTCAAGTTCTCTGCTTTCTTTTTTATCCTCACTCTAGTTGTTCTATCTATTGATTATGGTAAAGACTTTTTTTCTCCTTTCAGTATTACTAGAACTTGCATCATGTATTTTGTGTGTCCCTAGTTAGGTGCATAGATATTTATGTCTGTTACTCCTTCTTGTTGAATTGTCCCAGTTATTAATATATAATGGCCTACTGCATCACTCTTCATTTAAATCTCTTTTCTCTGATTTTTGTATAGGTGCTTCTGCTTCTGCAATTTTTTGTTTACTTTTTGAGTGAAATATCATTTTCCAACCTTTCAATATCAGCAAATTTGTATGCTTCAGTCTAATGTGACTCTCATATAGACAGCATATAGATAGCTCATGTTCGCTTTTTTTAAAAAATCCATTCTGTCATCCTCTATCTTTTGATTGGGGAGGTTTATCTATTAACGTTCAACGTAATTCTTGTAATGTTATTACTGACTTAAACAATTTATCCTTTGACCTTCGTATATCATATATTATTTTTGTCTGACTTTTAACACTGTTGGTTACATTTTCTGATAGCCTTCATTTCTAAATTCTCCTCCAAGTCATTATCTCCTCGTGTATTTTCCTTTTAGGCTTCAGAACTCCCTTTAGTGTTTCCTGTAGTCAGATGCTTGTTTACAAACTCTTGGTTTATATTTTTCTGTGTATATTTTAGCTCACCTACATATATGAAGGACAATTTTGTCAGATAATGTATGTATCTTGGAGTAGGTCTATTCAAATTCATATAGAGTGGATTACACTGCACTTTTTGGACATGCATATTCATCGCTTTCATGAGAGTTTGGAAATTTTCAGCTATTATTTCCTCAACTACCCTTTCCGTCACTTTTCCCATCTTTTCTCCCTCTGGATCTTCCATGACAAATATGTTTTTGGGCTCTTTGCAATCATTCTACTCTCAGAAAAAGCTGTCCAATTTGTTTTTCCATTCTCTTCTCTCTGTTCCTCTTTCTTTTCATTTTTGGCTGTTCTCTCTTCTACGTCACTGATTATTTCTTTTGCACTTTCAAATCTGCTATTGTGAGCCTCCAATTTACTTCTTATCTCACCTATTTTGCCTTTAATTGCCATAAACTCTGACATTTTTTAAATCAAATTCTTCTTCATGCATGCTCATTTTCTTGTTAATATCTTTTATCTCCTTAGCCATATTGTCCTTAAACTCCTAGATTTGATTTAGGAGCTTTGTATAAGTATCATTAATTAATTATTTCAAACCCTGAGTCTTGTCAGGAGCTTTGTTCCTTTGACTAGCCATATCTTCCTTTTTTCAGTATTGTTTGTAACATTTTGCTGATATCTTGGCATCCAATTATGATGGTATGTTTATTCTGGCAGTTTCTCTCCCTTTTTAGGGTATTTAGAATTGAGTGTCTCTGTCTTACTGCTGGTCTTTGATCCTTGATTCAACTTGTTCTAGGTCTTCAAAATTGCTCCTATTTAACTTACCAAACTTGGACTATGGACCCAGTAATTGCATGAAGTTCAGTTCCCACGGGCCTTGGGGGAGCTGGGCAGTAAAGTTACCAAAATGTCTCATTTACATTTTTGCTCCTTGCATGTACTTCCCTGGCCTACCAGCTGATAGCACAGTTTGGCATTTCTCTCTACTCAATCACTAGGATTTTTTGTGTTCCTTGGAACATTGCCATTGTGGGTGGTACAGAAACAGTATTCCGGAGACCTCTTCCTTAGGTCTGGCTATTCAGAGACAAGCCTGACAAATGAAACTTGTTCAGAAGCTGCCCACCTCCACTGTTTGGTCACACCCTTCCTTTTCCAAGGAAAGAAGTAAATTTTATCTCCCCTTTGCATCATCAGCAACCAGTCCAGGCCAGTAGGGAGGTCGTTTGAGAAGGCAGGTTACCATTAGTTCCCTGTAGGCTCCCAGGGAAAGCAATTCTGTGGCCCCACCTGAACTGCAAAGGCATGACCCATGGAACACAGTAGACCAAATTCACTGGGTAAAAGCTAGATTGCCCTAGGCTATGTCCTTCCCTCTCTCTTTACCTGAAGAATTGGACCCATTTGGCTGCCTCAGTCCATTGCCTCCAGCCATGGAGTAGAGGATCCAATAGTGTCTGCTCTAATGTTGGAGGATTCAGTGCAAGCAACTGCAGCCTTACTTATGGATCTTCTCAACTGAGGCTCTTTTTCTTCACCTTTCTCTCTTGAGGGTGCTAAATAGTCATCCCCTGCTGTCCTAAACTCTAGAACAGTATTCTGACAGTGTCTGCCTGTCCTCTAGCTATTTTGCTTGGAGAGAAGTGAGTCCTGTGCCTCTCTAATCTTCCTGGAAGTTCTTCCCATTGTATATTTTCTCAAAATGACTCCATCACCTCAGGCTTTTACCTCAGTTACACCTGACACATCAGAGTTCAGTTGCAGATATACCATCAGAATGAGTGAGTGTGGAAGAGTTGATTAAATCTGACAGCTTTAAAAACCATCAGGATCCTACAAAAATTGTACATGGTTTAGGACACTTGCTCCTCTGCTATGTTCTCAAAACACAAAATAGGGTCTCAATTATTGTTTGTAGAAAAAATAAGTTAGGGATGCAGATGGGGTTCAAGTGAATGACCTCCCACCTACCACATGGTAGGTCCCAGTTTTGGTACCTGGGACCTCATGGAGAGGGTGAGCTGGAGCAATGGACAGGCCTGGTGAGTTGACCTAACAAGATGACTCAACAAAGAGACACAAAGAGAAAAGACAATAAGTGACACAGCAAACCAGGGAGCTGAGTAGGCTGAAGTGATTGAGTGACTCTCTCCTACATGGAACGTCCCAGGTTTGGTTCCCTTTACCTTTTAAAGAGAAGATGAGCAGACAGCGAACACAAATAATGAGGGGGGTTGTGGATAAATAAATAAATTAGTTAATGTATTTCAGCAGGAAATTCTGAAACTAGGAGCACAAATTTTCTTAAACATTGATATTTTATGAAATGATGCATCATGTGAGAGATAGGTGGGGTTTATATTGCACAAGTCACATCAATCATTATTTTCCTAATATTGTATTTCAAAAAGTGATAGGATGCTGCATTATAACTTTTCTAAAGAAATCTCATGTGCAATTACTCTTCTGAATATTTTAGGAGGCAGGTTTTCTTATTCAGTTTTACCCTTGAGAACCAGATTAATAATTGGTCTTGAATGATAAGATTTGGTGACAAACTCATTGAATAGAAATATATACAATAAAATGTAACTTTTGCATTTAAAACACATTGCATTAGCAGAAGCCATGCTTTTTTGTGTAAAGGGCACCCTAATTTCCAGCAACAAAATCCCATGGAAAACAATTACAATATGGTGTTCATAATTGGAATCTTGAGCTGGACAGAGACAGTAGTGGAGAGATGCTGAAATTCAAGTAAACTCTGGGGTTAATTATTTTAGGTGTATAAATGCACCATGGTGCATTTATACATGAAATGTTAACATTTGGAGAAACTAGAGTAGGGCAAATAGAAACTCTGTATTACCTCTGCAGATTTCTGTAAATCTAAAATAATTCAAAAATAAATTTTATTTTAAAAACATACAGATAGTTGTATTTGTGAAGCTGATAGAACACTGGATAGGACCATGCTTCTTTGAGGGCTAATTTTCCTTTGCTCATTCCAAACACTTCTCCTTTACTATGGCCCACTTCAAACAAGGGTATTTGGACTACTGGTGTACACAGTTTCTCCCAGATATTCCTGGGCAGAATAGGCTTAAAGGGAATTAATTTCCAGACCTTAGTGTTCTGCTAAAACTCCTTACAAAAGCTTGTCTACATAAGAACACTGAAGTTATTCTGGTGACTAAGTTCACAATCACTCTTCTCTAATTTTCGAAAGGAAAAGCTACCAGTCACCGAACTTTGGGTATTTCCTACAGTATCAAACAAAGAAACTTTCATATCTCATAAAAGGATCAACACTGAGAAAGTGTAGGATTTGATTCTGGAAAATGGGCAAAAATTCCACCCACATATCTGGTGGTTTCCAAAGTGTTGTCATTCAACAAAACCAAAGGAACACCTAATCTAATTGTCAGCCCAAAGATTTCAAAATGCTATAGCGGAATTTCAAAATTAAAATACTCCTGGAGCTCTCCTTTTTAATTACTTCAATTCCTGCCTTGGTTTCAAATTTCACAAACTTTTTTTTCGTATTGCAATTCACTGAAAAATGAAATGCTGGCATTTTTGGGACACCATTGAGTCACTAGAATAAAGATTTCCCTTTGATTTTTAATAATACTTGCACAAAATTTAGAGAACTTTCTTACACAAAGTTCTTTATCAATGTTCATTACCATTTAGGTTGAATTATGTAATTCTTCAAAGGCTCAAAATTTTATGAAAAGCAGCTTGCAATAGGCAGCAGAGAGAAAAGTTATGTACTGATGTATTTCATTTTTCTTTGATAACTGCATAAATATAATTTGCTTATGCAGTTATATTGTGTGTGCATGTGACAGTGCTTGTGTGTTTGTGTGTGTACAAATATAGAATGAGTGTGTACAGACACCATTCACCTGGGTGACTGAAAAACAAAACAATTTTATTGCCTCACAGTTCTGAAGGCTGGAAATCATAAATCAGGGCATTGGCAGGGCTAGGAACCATCTGCATTCTCTAAAAAGAATCTATTCCATAACTATCTTCTAGTTCTGACAGCATAAGTCCAATCTATTTCTCCATGTTCTTTTGTCTTCTCCCCTGTAGCTGTGTCTGTAAAATTTCCTCTTTCTTATAAGGACAAGGAGCATATTAGAATGGGATGCTGTCTCCTCCACGGTAACCTCACTTTAATTTAACTAACCCAGTCTTCAATGAACCCAGTTCCAAATAATGGAACATTCTGAGATGCTGGATCTTAGTTAGGACTTCAACATATATTTTGAGCAATATATAAATAACGAGTTAAGTTATAACAGTAAATGGTTGCCTTTGTGGTTTCTCTTTCATTTAAGAAAATGTCACAGAAATTTGGAAATGATTATAAACATTTATGAAACATGATCAATTTCTAGTTGCCACACCCTAGGTTTCATAATTTGTTGGTAAAAATATTTTACAAAAATTGACAATTGTGTGTTCCCCAAATTTGTATTAAACAATCAAAAAAATAAATTACTCATCTTTAATATTGAGGGATTTAGCTGAATTTACAAAACTATTCACTATAATATCAGATATTTCGCTACCACCAGAATGATTTTCCAAATCTTTTCTGGAATATCATGCATTGCATGAAGATAAAAGTAAATCATTATAGAAATTAATTGATTTTCTACTTAAAGGAAATTTACTCATATAAAACTGTTATCATTTGTATGTCTGCAAAGTTATTCTTCCATTAATGGAGTAAACCACAGAAGACATCACTTCAATTTTCTATACTGGGAAATGTAGAATCAAAATGAGCAAAACTATTTTTCTTAGAAGCCTTAATTTATCTAAATTAAAGGTCATACTTCATAGCACCACATAAATGAAACTTTAACAGCTATGCATAGTAAAATTTGTCATGTCCCATAATCTCTTTTTTTTCTGTGTTTTATGTTATTTTATTTTATTTTTTAAAGATAGTTAGATTACATAAATGTTACACAAAAAATATAGGGATTCCAATATGCCCCACCACTCAGACCTCCCATAACCTCCCATATAAACATCCTTCATTAGTGTGGCACATCACCTGCAACAGATAAACACATCCTGGGACTTTGCCCTTAAACATGGACCATAGTTCACATTTTAAAACACACTCTTTCTGACACAGTTCTGCATGTTATATGATAATATAAAATGGCCTATATCTGTCATTGCTATGTCACTCAAGATACTTCCCATGTCCCGAAAAAGCCCCTGTATTACAATTGCTTTTCCCTTTCCCTGCCCCCAGAGTGTCCAGTGACCACTGGCTCCACTTTAATGTTGTAATTTCTTCCATTGCTTGAATCACAATATGTCTATAATAGAATATCAGTAAGTCCACTCTAGTCCATAGCTCTTACCCCAATCCTGAGGAGTCTGGGATTGGTGATATCCACTCCACCTCTAATTGAAAGGGGGATTACATCCCATGGGTAAGATGGATGGCATTATCCTGCCTGAAGCTGCAGACTCTCTCTATTCCCTGGGATGTCCGTTGTCCATCATCATCTCCCCGCCAAGTGTCCTGTGTGAGTCCATTGAGCTATAGAGTAGGCATTGCAGCTCCACTGAGATTCTGGGTCCAGCTGGCACGTAGACAGCCGAAAGACTCCAGTCTCTGGATATACACCTAAAATCTCCAGCACCAAGTATAGGTTTGAATAGAAGGGACAGATGAACCATGTGCAGGGAGGGCATATTTCAGTCCCACTCTGTAACTCTCAGAAGCACAAACTCAAAAGTAGGGCCTACTGGCAAGGCATCAAACTCTGGAGCTATCCGCCCTGACATAGAACCTGGGTGTCTTCAGAGCCTTCAGAAGCCCCTCTATTTGGGGTGGTATCCACTTTGGAAGTCTATGAGACCCTACTGAGATGTGCATAAGCGTTACCTCTGGGATGACCTCCCGACTCACTTTGAAGTCTCTTAGCCAAATAAACTCATTTGTCTTTACCTTTTCCCCCTTTTATTTGAGGTCTTTTTCCAGTCGCATTGCCAGTTGGCACTTGGTTGCAATTCCTTGAGGCTCATCCCTGGCAGTCATGTCCCATGCTGGGAGGAAGGTAATGCATTCATATGCTGAGTTTGGCTTAGAGGGAGGCCACATTTGAGCAAAAAGGACGCTCTCAAGAGGCAACTTTTAGGCACCCCATAACAATAGGCTAAGTTTCAATCTGAGCAAAGACTCATAAGGCAAGTCATGAATAACAAGGGCCCACCAGTGAATCATCCTCCTTTGCCAGACACTGCCTCTGCACTTGGGGGACTTTTGCTGCTCTCCAGGATTGGAATTGAGTATTCTCTCATTTATTGAGTGATTCTCCACCTACTATGACAATGCCCCATGAATATTTGATCAATTTTATACCTTATTTGTATGTTCAGGTAAACCTCCTCCCATGTACTCCCATCCCTGACACCTCCTTCCAATGATCTTTCCCGCCCCAGTTGTAACCCTTCTTCTGTGATCCAATGACTCTTTAAAGATGAAGCCAATACAATAGCCAAATACAATTAATAGGAAAATGAAATAATAATGGTTAAGTTTAAATGTTAGAGATAAAATACATTAAAACTTAAAAAAACCTAAAAATTAAATAAATTAAATGTTTGGGATACTGAAAAAATGAAAAATATTAAAAAAAATTTTTTTTGGACATTTTGCCTTTTATCACTGCAATATCTTGTGTCCAGTCTGCATCGTGGCATGTTCCTCTTCTCATTCCCCAGTGTCTCGCTAGTTTTCATTTTGGTTTTAGAGAAGTTTTTGGTCACAGCAAAGTCTCACACAGAGTACAGGAGACTCTCATATACCCAAGACCCCCCCTTCCCCCCCCATATTAATACCTTTTTATATGTGGATGGTAGCATTGTTATAACTGATATATAAATATGGGAAGCGGGTGTGGCT
>JAQZBX010063649.1:0-16659 GCA_029593785.1 Cabassous unicinctus | reverse complement strand
TGGTTTGCAGCCTGCCTGTGGAACCTGGACTTGTGCATCCCCACGGTCGCGTGAGAGACTCTTAAAATCTCATATTATTGACAGATATCTCCTGTTGATTCTGTTTCCCGAGAGAACCCTGACTAATACACCTGTATATTTGTATTTGTGTGGGTTTGTAAGAACATGGAGAAAACTGAGGAAGGATTTGTACCAAGCTCAAAATATTGATTATTATATGTGTTGGGGACAGGGCTGGTTAGAGAAAAGGAGACAGAAAAAAACAACAACAAACAACCTAGAGCAAAATGGAAATATAGCATGATATAAAAGAAAGTGTGCCATATAAAACTCCATCTACAATAAAACTACAAGTTCATAAAAAATGGAACAGGCACAAAAATAAATTTTACATAAATTAATTTTAAAAGAATCAAATGGAAACAGAAAGCAAAGGCCCTTTCACACCAGGCCAGAGAGCACGACTCATCCTGTACACAGCAGAGAGCCATCAGAGGTTTCAACACTCAAGACATATGAGCATAAGAGAGTTTGCCAAGACATGCTCATTTCTGCGTACAAGAGGAACACAGTGGGTTGAGCTCGGGTCTGGCCATCAGCCTGATCAGCCCCACCTCTTACTTAGATGGAACACTGGTGCCTTATTTAGTTCTTGGAGCTTCAGGGTCCTCCTCTATGAAATGGGAATAAGAACAGTAATAATGCCTACTTCACTGGCAATTGTGAGTATTCAATGAGATCATACTTGAAAAGCACTTAACGTGCTGTGTTGGGGTGAATCAGGCTTCCCTAAAGGCAGGGTCAGGCCGTCAGCTCTGGACCTGTGGATGTGACTGTTTGGAAATAGGGTCTTTGAAGATGTGATTACTTAGGATCAGTCAATAGATCGGTGTCCTTAGAGGCAGATGGAAACTGGGCACAGATGGTGAGGGAGGAAGACGGCAGGCGACGACCGCTGAGATCGACTCAAGCCACGGACCAAGGCACGTCAAGCATTTCCGGCCACCGCCAGAAGCTGGGAGAAAGGTGTAGGGCAGATTATCCCCTGATAAGAAGCAAGGCCCTGCCCACACCGTGATTTGGGACTTCTAGGCTCCAGAATGTGGGAGAATAGGTTTCTATTGTTTAAACCAAATGGTCTGTGCTGCATTGTTACCCAGCCCGGGCAAACTGAGACCTGCTGTACGTGGGCACAGAACAAGCAGCTGCATCTGCAGCCCCTGTGTCTCGTCGTTGTTATGAGGGACTCGGCGGGGAGATTAGTAGAGAGCCATTGAGAGAGTCCAAGCAACATTTGAAAAGAGTGGTTCAGTGGTTGGTAGAGGAGGTCAGTATCACAGAGTGTAACGTTAGGACGCTGTGTGTGCGTGTGGGTCTGTGTATGTATGCACCTGTGTGTGAACACGCATGCGTGTGCATGTGCCTGCTTAGAGGGGAGAGGCGGTGGCAGTAGGAATGATGGAAGGGAGGCTTTCGGAGGTAACAATCTACAAGCCGATTTCAATGTCAAGGGTGACAGAAGGTTCTGGATTAGGTGGTGATGCCCCTAATGGAGGAGAAGCAGGCTTGGGAGGTGATGCAGCACAATGGCTCTGGTTTGGGCTAAAACAATGGCTGACCTTCACCGAGAGTTCAGGATGCCAGGTCGCGTCCTTGCTGTGTACCATCTCTCCCGAGCCTCACGACGACACCGGGAAGCTGGTACAACCACTCTCCCCATAGCACAGATGAAGAAACTAGAGAACAGAGACACTGGCCAATTGGCCCAGGGTCACCAAGCTAACAAATGCTGGAACTGGGTGAAAAAGAGATGGAGAGAATTTCGAAGTAGAGGCCATGGTCAAAGGCATCAAAGGCCACCAAGAATCTGGAAGGATGAATATTGCCCAAAGACATTGGACTTGGCACCTGGGGGGGAAACCTTGTTCTTTTTAGGATCTGGCCTCTGTGGCTTTGGAGCATGTAGAAGGGGAGAAGGTGGTCAGAGACCATGACCTCAAGGAATGCAACAGCCAGGGGACGGAGACAGGCAGAAGCCAGTCGTAACATCTTGACTCTGCTTGAAAGCCCCACCCCGTTCCCGGCTTCTTACCTTGCTCGAAGTAAAGTAAAACCCTCACCTGTCCTACAAGGTCCTATCTGATCCCGCCTCTGCCCACAATTTGTGCTCCAGCCTCCGGCCTCCTTGTCAGCCCTGGCACACACAAGCATTACGCTGCCTCGGGGACTTTGCATGGGCAGCACTGTCCCCTCGGCCTGGCCTCTCATCCCCAGATACCTGCATCTCATCACTTAGGTTTCTGTCCTGTCTCTTCCAAAGCAGCTCTCCCTGCAGCCCCTGTTGCTTTCCGTTTCCCTCCAGCTTTAATTTTTCGCATAGCATGCCTCACCACTACCAAATGTTCACTCGTTCAGTTTTTACCTTCCCAGGCCAGAATGAGCTCCGTGAGAACAGGGACTGCTTTTCTTCCTTGTCACATCTCCAGCAACTGGAGCAGCTGTTGAGCCATAACAAGAGCTCAATAAAGATTTGTTAAAGGAATTAAGAACTAAAGCTGGGAGGCAGTGCACCTCCTCCTGAGACCCCCTAATTGAATTGCATACATACAACATACGTGCCACACACACGTACACACACACACAGCACTCAAGCGTGCACTCGTCAGTGCAGAGGAGGAACACAGCACACAGCTCTGGGGCAACTGGGGACACTGTGCGTGCGGGGAGAGGCTCACGTCAGACTTTTGGAAGACGACAGGAAGTTGGATTTGCAAGAAACAAAGTGTAAGTGACGAAAGACCAATGTTTACTCCAAGGCATGGGAGTCGGGGGAAGGAGTTATTTGGAACAGTTAGCTCTCTTGAGGCTCAAAATATGTTACTAGTGATTCTCTCTCACACACACACATACACACAATCACACACACACACAGACAAAACATTGACTGAAGAGGCCTCTATAGCCAAGCTGGGTTTGCCCATTACTTTTCTTTACTTGTGACTTATATGGCACTTTCCTCCAACATGTTTCAGGAAACTTTATGAATGAAACAGAGAATACAAAGCTGATGCAATTACCAAAAAAAGCTGATAAAGTTTTATGTCCCTTCTGTTTAGGATGCATGGAAAACCTGTCCAAGCCCCTGCTGTGTCATTTACTGCCTGGGTTCTCACGTCTGATTTCACTTTATAGCTGCTGGGAGAGCTTTAAGAAATACCCACGTTCAAGCTGACCCCAGACCAACCAAATCAGAGACTTTGAAGGTGGGTCTGAGCACCAAGAGGTTCCCACAGCAATTCCGGTGCTTAAAGAGAACCTCTGAGCTGAGGCTATACCCCAAATCGCATCCCTGAGCCCCCAAAGTGCCCTCGAGGAGCCCTGGGGTCCACGGGCACAGGGGAGATAAATTAGAGAAGGGGCCTTTTCCCCAGTAACTCAGCAATGTACTGAGACCTTTATAACCTGAACTTCTTGTCTACTGATTTCTACCATTTTTTGATCTGTTCAGATAAAATATGAGTCATCAAAAAATCCCCTACAGATTAAACTCTCATCAGGAAATAGAACTCCCGAGAGACAAAGCCAGAGGCAGAAGCTGTGGTTGGTCAAGGACATACTGTCAGGGAGTTTGGCCAGCATGACTTACGGACATTTGTGAAGGACCTCAGACAGCCATCGCATCTCAAGAAGGAACACCTGCGCTGATCTCTCCTTCTCCCCCCAACTTGAGACCCAATTTTTATTGTAAAACTTAAATTAAAAATCACAAGAGTCATATTTACACTCTATGCACTCACAGTTCATTGAAAGCGAGGCTCCTCTCTGGTGATATTTTTCTTTGATACCCGTCACAGTAGCAAACACCCAGTTTGACATGGAATAAAAGAAGCCAAGCAGAGGGAAATCTGGTATAAGATGCTGGGGTGATCTGAACTCACCTAAACTCACGTGAAATCCGAGGCCAGGTACCTGCTGTCCAACGGACTTACTCCTACTCACAGTTAACCCTGAGGTTTGAGCCTCACCATAGCCATCGGGGAGAACTAAACTCCAGGGCACTGGAACCAGGCTTCCGACCCGTATTTGGTTTCTCTAGCTGCCCCGAGGACCACAAGCTTAGCAGCCCGAAACAACTCAGTCTATTATCTCAGCATCCTGTAGACGACGTCATCCATCTCTTGGCTCTGGCCGCTCAAAGGCGCGGCAAGGTGAGAAACCAAGGTGTCCACCAGCTGGACCCTTCTCCTCAGGCTCCCGGCCTCAGCCCAGTGCTTGGCAGAACACAGCTCCTTGGCTGTGGGCCTGAGGCCCCGTTTCTGTGCTCACTGCCCCCTCTAGCACCTAAGCTCCCCGTTGCCATGTTATAATTCAATCCGAGTTGACGTGGAATCTCTCCTTCCTGCCGGCTCCATGCCTTTGCTATTAGACAAGATAATCTCACCAAGAACCCTCAACAGTTTCATCCTTGTGTAACACAGGACGATAAGCCCTTTCTCAGGAAAGAAAAGCTTATTTTAAAAGTCTTAATGCTGCTTGACCTTTCTCTTGCCCACAGCAAGTTGAAAGCAAGCCATAAAGACAGTGACAATCTTCACAGTTAGGTCTCTAGCAACGCCCTTCTTTTCTTTTAGGATTAATATAGCCACATCATATCTGAATAGTTTGAAAACACTGGATGCCTGAATTGCTTATGACAAAGGAATGAAGAAGGTACTCAGAATAACGTTTCTTCACTCCCAAATGCTGTTTAACCTATTTATTTTAAAACACAGTTGGTCCCACACACAGTGCTGGTATCATTAAATGACACACTTTCTACGAGCGTCAAGGGCCTCCTGTCAGCTTGGAGGGGAGGTAGACATTGGAAGGCGTGTGGGAAAGAGGACCAAAGTGAAATCGGTGCAGTAGTTTCCAAGCAGGTTGGAAGCAAGGAATAACGATGGTAAATTATGCCCTAGGAGACCAGAGGCATGTTTTTTTTAAGATTTCACTATTAAGGTCAGTCAGAGTGTAGTGTCAAGCAGTATTCATTTCCCGCTCTGCACCGAGGAAGAGAAAGTCACAGAGAACAGAGAAAGAAGGCCAGGCGGGCGCCCCCCACTCTGAAGCAGAGGCCGAGGAGGTCAGCCCCCCTTTTTCTACCCCCACCCTCCTTTACAGAGCCCGGTGACGTGGGGCGCGGCAGCTGCAGATGCGGTTACTCAATGAGCACATGACAGCGCCCAGATGTGCCCTTGAAAGCCCGTATGACGGCGTCTTCCAGAAGCTAAAGCTCGAGAAGCCTGCGACCCCGAGTAACTGTCTCGTGCTGGCTGCCATCGTTGTAGACACTTTCATCCAAGCACAGCGATGCTTTTATGAGGCCGCTCAGTCCATCTCGAAGATATAAATTTGCGTATTTAGACATTCTGCTGAAAGCTTCTAACCTTTTCTGAAACACCCTGTACTTGTTCTCTGCATCAGAAGCTTTGCCACATGCCATGGCCAGAGTGAGGGAGCTCACATTTAGGCTTGCAATCTCGGAGAACTGCTGCTTCTACGTGAAGAGCCCCACATCTCCCAACAGCCCAGCAGTCTACAGCTGCAGACAGCTGGGTACCAGGGCAAAGAATGCCCCAGAGCATGTGGCTAGTGGAAGGCAGGTGTGCCACTATTTTTCCAAATATGACTCTGAATGTATTTTTATTTCACCCCAGGTTAGGCAACGAATCAACCAACCAACAATGACAATTCCATCCAAAGTTACACAGGTCATTACTCAGAGGTCAGTGCCTATTGTTGAAAGTCATCTGCTGCAGCAGCTCCCGATCAAGGTCAATACCATAGGGCAAAAGAGATCCCAGAAGCACAGAACATTAGGGCTGAAAAGTATCTTAGAGATTCTAGTCCAGAGGTTCCCAACCCATGGGCCTCAGGCCACTAGCCTACAAAGGAACTACGAGTCTACCGATGCAACAGGCTGTCGGCAGCCTGAGGCTGTGTGCCCACGCCCACGCCCACAGCCACAGCCACACCCACAGCCATGTGGCACAGGAAAAGGTTAGAGATTGGAATCACATGCATTTCACTCTCCCTTCTCTTTTCCAAGATAGCAGCCAGGCTCTTTGCGCTCCATTGGCCCAGGACAGGCTTGAATTTCTTCCTAGTCTTTATTTTCTGATACGCTGAGCTCCTTGAGGGGATTATGTGATGAAGGCAGGGAGAGAGCAGGAAGCCTTAAACCAAAGGAAGGAAGATTTTCCATAACAGAAAAGGTAGGGAAGGCTTTTGGAACTGGGCAGTAGATGGGAAAGGCAATGAGAGGAGAACGCCGCTTTCTGACATGTCTGGGCAGGCCTGACCTCTCAGCCAGAACACCTCGACTCAGCCGAGATCGCCATGCCCAGAGAGCCAGCAGACGCGGCAAGTGTTGCAGGGCCAAGTGATGCTGGACGACGGCGGCGGCAGTGGTGATGGGCGTGGGCTGAACATCGGACGGACCCTAGGATTGGAGGGGAGCCCCGATAAGGACTACAATTCAGTTTCTCACTACACTGGCCGAATCATTTTTGAGATCTTCGAAGTTAGATTTAAATTGTTTTAAAATACATAAAATAGCCACATTTCTGATATGCCAGAATTTATGGAATGAGACAGATCTGCTATAACGTTCAGATACAACTGCTTTCAAAACGTACACAGATGCCGCTGTGGTTAGTAAAACGAAACTGAGTTAAGAGAAGTCTTAGTGTGCAGTCCTCTAGGTAACATGAATGTTTTCAGTCAACGGACACTGAGATTGCAGCTGCTACCATGTGGGGTTCTTCATGGCGACATTAAAATGGTGACATAGAAAAATAGATTTGCATACGGAATAATTTTGAAAATCACCACTCTTCCCCATCCTCTCACTTCCCAGGAGAGGCAACTGCGACGTGGCGAGATTAGGCTGCTTTCCCAGCCCACGGGACATCCTAATGTCGGAGCCACGGCTATGCTGGGCTTTCCCACCACCGCGGATGAAGAGCCAGGGCAGGAGGAGACCTGGCCTTGGCTGTCCCTCCTGGAGCGGACGGAGGAATTGTCTCCTGACCGCTTCCCTCCTGCACCTTGGAGAAGACCCCCAAGGAGCACAGCCTTTGCTATCCGTCCCCTTCCTCTGGAGCTGGCCGCCCTGGCTCCCCTCCAGGCCGCCCTGGCTTGCGCAAGCTTTACTCCTTCATTGGTCTCTTCTTCTGAGCAGACTGGAATGTTTAAAAGGTTCTTAGCACAGATGTAAGAAAATTTTATTTTCTCAGTTTTTAACTTCTAAATCCAAAAGATTTTTTAACCACATCTACAGCTTTCTCTGTCTGAATAACTGGACACACAAATAAATCATCCAAGTTGCTTCTCTCTTCCAATGTATTACAACTGATTCTTTGTGCAGTTCTGGGGAAAGGATTCCCAGCTCCTTTCCTAAAAGTGGAGGGAAGGCACTCCACTCTCACTAGACATCCCTGAAGGCAGGGTGGTTTCTTGGCTGGCTGTGCATCAGAAACCCGCACACCAGAGTTATCATAAATGCAGAGTCCTGGGCCCCTGCCCTAGAGCTGAGATTCAAAACCTTTGGGGTGGACCTGTCACCCCCCAGGCCGTTCCGATGCAGAGGCAGCCTGAGGAGCTCTGCTCCACGGCACACAGGCCTCACAGAAAATCTGCAAAGCTGTCTGAGTTGCAGTTACCACCACAACTGTTAAGAGACAGAGAGCTCTGCTTCCAGCAAATGCTTTCTTTAGCTGGCCACTGGACAACTTCTCCTTTCAAGCCCACCCTTCTCCATTCATAAACAAGGTCAACTGATCAACCCCATTTGACAAGCTGCTCGATAGAGACCCTGGAAGCCTGGGGAATAGAATTTAATGGCCCTGTAAGTCCACTGCATGTTAACAAAGCTTGGGGACTTTCGCACTCTGAGATCGTAACTTATTAGTTGAAAGCATTGCAAAATCTTACGTGATTCCCTCCGAAGAACACTTATCGGAAGGCTGCAGGGCTTGAGGTGCTCTCCCAAGCCCACCGAGGTGTGCTCGCCTGCGTCCCCTCGTGCAGATGACAGCTTGCTGTGAGATGGAGGTGGTCTATCCCGATTTAAGTTTCTGCTTCTGCTTTTTCCCCTGCAGTTGTATGGTCAGCAGCCCTTCTCTGAAATTACCTGGGAGGTAACAGGAGGATCGAGGCCATACTTACTTTTTCTCTGCTATTCTGGGAGATTAAAGAAATACAAGTGAGGAGCTGGTAGCACTTCAAACAAAATTGCCTTGGCTCTAACAGCCACCCCAGCTCTTTGCTAAAGTTAATTTCATCTAGGGAATGTTAACCATGGAGCCAACTCTTCTGTTTCCTCTGAAGGCTGCTGAGTTATCCTGTATGCTAGAACAATTAGGCACCGGTGGGTTGTTCTTTTTAATTAAAATCTCTTTAATGGGATGGACTTTCAGGCATTTACGTGTTGTAAATGATAGAATTTGGTCCACCTCATTATCGAGTCCAATTTGTAAATTGTGTTTAAAAATAGCCTCCTGGTTTGAGCACACGATAAGAAACCCACAGCCATCTCTGAAGGATGGAGTTATAGGATATTCAGATTGGAGAGTCAGTTGGATTACAGAGCACCTGCCATATGTTCGAATGTTTAGACGCACCTGGGAATTGGCAGAGGACTCCTGGGAGAACAGAGGAAGGCTGACAGAGCCTGTGCCGTTGGGAGAACTTAAGCCACCATAACTGAGAGCAAGTGAGGACAGCAAGTCTTCAGCTAAACCCAGGGGGTGAGAGGGGAGGTAGCCGGAGAACTGGAAGGATGAGAAAAGCCAGCGAGAGCAGCTGCTAAGCAGTTAGTGGGGGATGAAGCTCAGCTGTGGTTGGGAGCAGGCGATTCTGAAATGCACTTTCAGACCATTCCTTAGCAGGGACTGGGCCTGAAATAGGGCTGGGGTTAGCCAGGGCTACCCCAGGTGATTTTCTAGCAACTGCCTCACTCCTCCAGTGAAGACTCCTACATGGAGTCAGGGGCCAGAGCCCTAAGGGGAGAGGAAGCAAAGGGACTTTTCATAAGAAGTAGATGTGGTTGAGGCTCCATATACGTCACACTTTGGATAGATGGTGACTGCATGTGTAAATGAGAGCTGTTTCCCAGAAAAAGCAACCTGTTGCTGGCTTCCAGATCCTTCACATGGGTTACTGTTTCTAGATTGAAGATTTAAATTTTTTGTCATAAAGATCTTTAAATGACAAGGTATAAGTATAGCAATAATAAATTCATTTATTCATCTGTTCTATCAACACTTATTGCAAGCTATTTGAGGCAGCAAGGTTATTTAAGCTCCGTGTTGTCTTTTGTTTATTCATTCATTCAACAGAATTTTTAGCACCTTTTATGTGCCAGCACCTTACCAAGTTCTGGGACTAAAAAAAAAAAAAAATAGATGCAATTATTTCCACACTACTATAGCTAGCTAGCAATTTAGTGAGGGAGGAAGACATTAAGTTAATAAATAAAATGAATGTGTAAATATGAACTGTGACATATATCGTGTTACTCAGGATGAGCTAAATCATGCTGTGACCACAGACCATCTCAGCACCTCAGTTGCTGGCCACAGCAAAGGTATATTTATGATCACAAAAGTCCATCGTGGAACCATGCAACTCACCGGGCAGCGTTTGTCCCCCAAGTGGTGACACCTTCAAAGTTGCAGAATGGGGAGAGGGTGGGATCAAGGATGAGTCCTGACTTATCCAACTGCCTGGATGACAGTGCCAGGCACTGAAATGGGAAATGCTATGATTTTATGATTTTGAACAGATGTGTGCGTGTGCATGCTCATGCAAGTCCAGTTTTGGACACACTGATTTTGAGTTTCCTTTGAGACATTCAAGTAGGGATGCTGAGAGGGCAGTTGGGTTTAGAGGTGGTATCAGTTGGAGCTATAAATGGAAATCATCAGGAAATGGGAGGAAGCTGAAAGGAGAGGCATGAGTATGACCGCCATGAAATGAAGAGAGCCGAGCACCAGCCTTAAGGAGCACAGACACTGATTAGCTTACTTTGCAGAGGATACTGAGAGAAAACCAGGGGAGTTTGGTGTCTTGAAATTCAGAAGACATGCTCTTTGAAGAAAGAGTGGTCAAAACAATGAAATGTTGCCCAGGTGTGAAGTAAAGCGAGAGTGAGGCATTTATTTTGGATATGATGACAACCTGGCAAGGGGTACTTTAGTGGTACAGTGGCGACAGAAGCTATACCTTGAGTAGGATGAAGGAGACAGCGAGATCACCAGTTAAAGATGGTGAATTCAAAACATGCTTCTATTGCCACTTTCTTCCAAAACCACACTAAACCAAAAATAAAATTATTTTTTAATATGCACAAACCCACAAAGAGAAAGAGAAAGGAAGAGATGATAGAAACCACTGGAGACTCCAGAAAGCTGGATCCTAAGTTGATGGGAAAAGCAGAGCAGCAACATGCATTACATTTCAGAATCCACCAAAAGCATTGAGAAATGGTAACACTGGGTTCCTCCGGCAATAGAGATGAAAGGGTTCTCCCCCACACCAACACACAATGGAAGGTCTATTCTCCGCAGAGGGTGAAACAGAGGATCCCTAGATTGGCTACCCCAGGCACAATTGAAGATAGAGTATCATATTGAATAAAGGAGAATTAAATGAAAGTTTGCCCATGAAATGTTGAGATCCCTAAGCTCTATTCCTTGATATATATTGCAGCTATGCTTCTACGGTTAGGAAGACAGAGGTTGAGTCTTCTTTGGGAAATCTAACCAGCCCAAGATAAAAGATCCAAAGGAAAACAGGTCAATCAATACTAACCAACACCGAAGAGCACAGTCAACAATAACCTGACTTCAGTCTCCTCCTTCCCTCTGATCTCTTGCTGGGAGTCCCGTGACTAAACCAAAGTGGAAGCCGGAGGGCAAGGAAGCTGGCTGATACATCAGCCTCCCAAGGTAGAGAACAGATCGTAGATCTGGAGGGGTCAATGGAAGATATCCCCTATGGCAGATTGAGTCATGTCCCCCACAAAGACATGTTCAAGTCTTAACCTCTGGTCCTGCGGTGTGAACCCATTTGTAAACGGGATCTTTGAAGATACTACTAAGATCAGGCCAAACTGAATCAGGGTGGGCCTTAATCCAGTATGACTGGAGTCCTTATAGGCAAAGGACATTTGGACAGGGAAATACAAGCCACAAGAGGAGACAGATGTGATGGACATAGATACTGATTGGCGGCAAGCCCCCACTAGAATGCTACAGATTTTGGAGAAGGCATGGCTTACTCATACCTTGATTTTGGACTTCTACCCTCCAAACTCTGAGCCGATAAATTCCTGGGATTTTGAATTGTTCTACAATATTATGTTTACTTATACTGTTTTGCTTAACCAACTTACACTGTTTTGCTTAACCAACATTTACGTGTTTTAACAAAAAGATAAAGGGTATCTACCACAATATGATGAAATATTTATACAGTAAAAAAGACAAATTGAAATTATTCACATGCCTAGCTATGTCAGTTTGCCCAGTAAACCTGAGGCATTCACACTGATAATGCTTGACAGTTTATTCCACTTCACAGCTAACCCTAAGTGCTATCAAGTAAAATATTCATATGCTGAGGCCTCCCTCAACTTCCAACCAGTGACTTTTGTTTTTGAAAATGCTCTAAAAAAACAATTTTTTTTTACTTGATTCTTTGCAGAAATAAACATTCCTTGGAATTTCTCTGGTGCTTACCACTTAAGTCCTTTCACATAAAATTTTAAACTTGGAAGAGTTGTGGCAAATTCATGTTTGCTGCAGTAGGTCTGAAGATTCTAATTATTATATATTTAAAGTCCATTTTGGAAACTTTTCTGTTTAAAAAATGGATGTTTCCTTCTTGAGCCCAGAATTTCACTTATAGACACACAGATACCACATTAAAGCACTAACATTTCATTCAGTACTGTACAATTAGTTTTCGGTAAAGCATTGTGATTAAGAACACAGACTTTGAAGAAGGTCAAGTTGCTGGGTTGAAACTTCAGCTCTACTTACTGAAAAATTGGTGTGCTGGTGGACAAATTAATTCTAAAACTATTAAGTTTGTAATGGGGATTGAATCAGAGAATATGTGTGCAGTAATATCATTATTTTACCTACTCAGAGCCCCCTGCATGTCTGGAAATTGCCATATCACCATCATCTCTTTTGAGAACTGCCCTTTTCTCTGACTTATCCTTATGACGCCTGTGAGAGCTGGCCTTTAATACAGTGACCCTGTTGATGCGAGCAAAGATGAACAGCTGACAAAGCTCAGGCAAATTACTGTGGTCTCTGGGAAATTGGAGAGCAGCCTGGCTGTCCTCCAGTTGAGAAGATGTGAACTCAGCAGCTGTTGACAGAAGCCATTGTTCTGCCATGCAGACTGGGAAGCAGAAAATTGGTCTTCAGCAAGAGAGACTAAAACAGATATGAAAAGATGAAGAAGGAAAGTCTTGATGGGGTTGGAGCTCCTGATTCTCTCTGTACTGAAAGAATAGCCAGAGTCTTGTCTGTCTTTGTGTTCTGTGAGATACCCCAATGTTCTTATGAATTACCCATTAGGCTTCAATCATTCCAGGCGGGGTTTCTGTTTTTTTTTGCAACAAAATATCATAATACTTATTGGAACATAATAAACAGAAGCTATTATTTTTGAGCCAGATATTGGTTTTTCTTTTACAATTTTCTGGAAGAAAATGAAGAAAAAAGAATTAATAAAAATAGAGAGAGAGGTCTGTCTTCACTAGGAGTACTATATATAAAAAGACAGAAAATCAATTAGGTCATCCCAGTGAACAGTGTATTTGGCATGAATACACTGGATACTCTGAAGGCTGCAGTAACTATTTTGGTACATTAAATTAATAGTATCGACATCCACCAAGGACTGTGTCCCACTTCACCACTGCTCCACACACCAGCTACACAGGCCTTGCTGTGCCTTGAACATGGTAAGCTCAGTCCTGTCTCAGGGCCTTTACAGCAGCTGCTGCTTCTTTCTGGCATGATCTTCCCTCCCATCTTCATACAGCAGGCTCCTTCTCAACATTCAGACTGCTGCATGGCTCTATGAGAAAATCACTTTTACAACAAGAGTTGCTTGAAAGACCTGGATTCATCATAAGGAACAAATAAGGTTAAAAGACACACATATAATGCTTATTATATGCCAATCATTACTTTAAAATCCTACACCTATGTACTTATTTAATTCTCATAACAACTTATGTAGTATATACTACTATTATTCTACCTTACAGATGGGGAAGTGGAAGTACAGACAGGTAAAATAAAGTTGTCCAAGGACCTGTAACTAGGTAAGTGGTGTCCCTGACATTTGAATTCAGGTAGTC
The DNA here is from genome assembly GCA_029593785.1 of Cabassous unicinctus. NCBI lineage: Eukaryota > Metazoa > Chordata > Mammalia > Cingulata > Chlamyphoridae > Cabassous > Cabassous unicinctus. The sequence continues at coordinate 3,233 of JAQZBX010063649.1, read as the reverse complement.
TGGCTCCAGCACTAGGCTTCTGATCACTATTCTGTGCTTCTTTTTCAAATGAAATATGGAAACAATGCAACTACCAGAAGAAAAGGATGAAGAAAGTCAATCATTTTCCTTCTGTTGACCTTTCCCTATTTAGGGCACTCAAGTATTAAATTGCCTTAATGATTATAACCATTTCCATGAATTTCTTTATAGATTGACGGAGATATGTAAATACTTAAGAATTGAGAATAACATTATAATTTACAATAAATGAAGCCTTCATCAACTAAAATACATATAAAATGTACTAAGCAGATGAAAAAGCTGAACTTTCATCCATAGATGTTCTACCATGTTTAAATTTTTTCTTATATAACATATTTGAAGATAGCAAAAGGGTCACTAATTCTTCATTCCATATTCCTTTCCCTCCATTAACCCTATCACTTTTAAAACCATATTCTATAACTTCTAAGAAAAAGATAAGCCTCCATATTAAGATAAAGACTAGTTAGTAGTGTTAGATTCATCTTTCCTACCATCTCATTGAAATACAATGACACTGGAAGGAAGGCATAATTACAAGAGCACTAGAAATAAAGAATACTGGTAAATTGAATATCACCTCTACTAACCCAGGGAGAGGGCAAGTGGCAATTTCTACCTCACCCACAGACCATGCCTTCCTCAGGGCTGGGAACCGTCCATGGTCAAAATGAGGGAAACCATCAGCTGAAAGTGCACGAGCTGTGTTCAAAGGTGGCCAGGCCTCTTGCTCACTCATCTATACCAATTAATATATGCCTTTTCTTCCATGTTACTTTGGGCACATGAGTTTGTTTGTTGCTGTTTTTTAAAGAGATGTTGTAGAATAAGGCAGATTTGTGGTGAGGCATTCAATCCTGGGACGCCGAGTCTACTGTAAGATGAGGAAGAGAAGAAAGAGCCGTGGGAGCCATCCAGTCTGGGGAAGGAGTTTTTCTTGCACGATTTCTGTGAAGGGATGATCTACAGGCTGCTTCAGAGAATCTATGAATAAATTTTTCACATAAACAGATGACGACAGAGCAGAAGGTCTTCCTCAGTGGAGCAAGACCATGACGCGGAAATCAGGAAAGGATCTGTATAAAATAATCCAGCCTACTTTGTGAGGAAAAAAACTCTAACTGCCACCAGGTGAACAGTGAGGGACGTCAACAGGAAGTCCCCAGCCCTGTGTAATGGCAAAATCAGACCTGAAGAGTGACTCTTCATTCAAGATGAGCAAACAGGAAAAAGTAAAACCAACAGAAAAAATTCTGCAACACAAAAGGAGAAAAATGTCATATACAAGATGAACTGCATGCTTCAGGAAAAAGGCCTGTACAAGAGTCACATGAAGACTGCTAGCTACAAGGACTTTGTGTTTTCAAATTTTAAGCAGCCTGTGAAAATAAAAAGGAAAGAAGGCAGCAAGAAATTAGTAAAAAGCCATCCTGTATAAGACGACACAGGAAGAGATTAAAAGAGAAGATGATAAAATAAGGTGATTTTATAAGAAAACCAGAAGTGTAATAGCCAAATAAAAAATATCTGCATATGACATTTGTTGCAGTTGGGCAGTTTGATGTAATTATGATTCCAAAAATATAATTGGGTCATGCTTGTAAACTGATCTGTTAATCTGGGCATGATTAAGTTATGATTAGGGCGTTGACTGGGCCACGTCAGTAGGGCATTGAGCCCCACCCCTTGGTGAGTGGGGAATCGAATATAAAAGGCATGGCAAAGGACAGAGTTGAAGCTGTTTTTGAGAAGCAGTTTTGATGTTGGAAAGAAGGCCCCAGAAGAGAAGCGAGCCATTCGCCTGATCGCCTACAGCTGACCTTGTGGAGGAAACAGGAGCTGAGCCCGGAGAGAAACGCAGGCCCGGGAAGAGAGGAACCCATGAAGCCTGAACCCTGACAAACTTCGGCAGCTGTCTTGCTCCAACACGTGGCAATGAACTGTGGTGAGAGAAGAAACTTAATGCTTTATGGCCTGGTATCTGTGGACTTCTACCCCAAATAAATACCCTTTATAAAGACCAACCCATTTTTGGTATTTTACATTAGCACCCCTTTGATTGACTAATACAACATTGAAAAAAAAATAGAGAGAGGGAAAGAATGGAGATAAACATAATGATAAAGAGCATGACAAATGTGAAATTGAAAAATATCCGTATATATGTATAACGGGTAATCCTGAAGATGAAATCAGAACAAATAAGAGATTAATCAAGCAAAAATCCCTCATAATAGAAGAGAATATTTGCGAGTTTAAGAATGTCCTGAATCAACAATATATCAAATAATTACTTTACTTAATGAAAAAAAGCCTTACAAAGTCAATGGGGAAAACAACTAGCATTTTAAAAAGAACAAAACAAAAAACAAGAAAATAAGTTGTCAATAAACACATAAAAATGTTATCTCCCTAGCAATGAAAGAAAATATTTTAAAATGTGTTATTTTTTCATTTGTTAGGTTGATAAAAATCTTTTTAAAATCATTCCTCTCAATCTTGGGAAATTTACAGTGAAATGTAGATTCTCATATATCAATGATGGAAAATCATTACCAACCTCTGGAAAGGCAAACCAATGTTGTATTTCAAAAGTCTTAAAACTTGTGAACCTGTAACCTCTATTTTGAGGAATTTAGGCCAAGTAATAAGAGAAACATACAAAGATATATGCATAATGATGTTCATCACAGTCTCATTTATAATAGCAAAAAGGTGAACAATCTCTAGAAGGCCAAAAATGATTAAACAAATTATCAGTTGTCCAGTTTCAGACACGGAGAAGATGGGCAATTTGGATTCATCCAGGTTTGGGATTTGCCAGCAGATGCCCCAGAAGGAACCCAGGACAAGGAAGTTAGGGCTGCTGGTAAAGAGTGTGGTGGAACGAATGGTTCCAAAAGTCACTTAAGGAGGAGTCACTTAAAGACCTAGCTGATACAGGGAGGAAATCTGGAAGACAACAGCCTGTAGGGGAAGTGGTGGAAGAGCCAGTGTATTAAAAATAGTTGCCATTGCTGGGAAGCTTAATGTGCCCTTTTAACGGTGAAACAGTTCTGGGTGAAAACAATGGAATGGCCTTAGCAGTGGATGGCTGGGGCGAAGTGGAAAGGACCTTGGGGATGGTAACATTAGTAGGGTACTGAATGAACCATCTTTATTAACATTGACCTCAGCCAGGATGAAGGCAGGACATTGGGTGGAAAGAA
>JAQZBX010063648.1:0-16651 GCA_029593785.1 Cabassous unicinctus | reverse complement strand
TGGAGACAATAAGATGCAACAATTGTATTGGACACATTCCAAATACATAACAATAATTGATTGATGAAAATACATAATTCTGGCTACTCTTCAATCCATAGATAATAAAAAGTTAAAAGAGATTAAAAAAATGTTTAATGTCTTTATTTTCAGTGGGGAATTATGTAAATATACTTACTTTATATATTTTGTGTCAATTTCCAAGTCAATAAAATGCAAATGTTTTCCATTAATAAAAATAGATTTGCATCATAAGATAAATCCAACATGGCCACTTGCTTTATCAAAGCATGTAAACTGAGAGGAAATAGAGTCTGCTAGCAAGATGCAGGTGGCATTCTCTGATAACTGAATAACAGAAGTAGCATCTCAATGCATTTACCATATTCCATTGGTTAAAAGTAAGTCTCTAGTGAAGGCCTCAATGAAAAGGAAGATATGAAACAGAAGCATGAAGAGCAGAAGACACGAATCATTGGGAGCCATCTTAGTATCTGTCTGCCAACTGCATAAATATTTTAGAACTCAAAACATAATAGTTTAAGCAGGAGTGTGCATGGATAGAAAATGTATAATGGACATCAGCTGAAATTGATCACAAACAAGATAAAAAAAGGATGAGATTCCTGATAAAAGAAACTCACCAAACCAAGTATAAAATCTGAGAAAGGAAAATAGAACATGGATGGAAAGTAAAAAAGGCAAGCATGAATATCAGGTGTGAACTTTTGACTAGGTGTTAATTTTTATTTTATTTTCTCTTTCTTTTCTTTTTTAATCCATTAAGGTTTAAAAATCATTTAGGGTATACTCTTGGTGCTTACTTTTGCAATTTCATCCCAAATTTTCAGAAAGGTGAGATCAGTTTATGAAAGAATCAAAGAAAGAATGAGCAGCATCCAAAAATCATGAAGATTGAGCTAGCAGGATGCCATAAGTTTGACGACAGATCTTATCCTTTGAAGTAAAGATAAATGGCTTCTTATACCCTTATATATAACACACAAAAAACACATATTATATATACACCCAATAAACAGAAATATTCACTTATGAAATATAATATAGACATAAAAATGGATTTATAAAAATTATGTTATTTATTCTTTAATCAACTTTATAAAGCTTAATTAACATTCTATGAAATTCACACATTTTAAATGAACATTTTGAGAAGTTTTGACAAAGGTATATGACTGAATATCGTTCATGACAATCAAGAGATAGAATTTTTCCAACATCCCAGAAATTTCCTTGTCTTCCACTGTAGTCCATCTCCCAACCCCTGCCTTAAGTGATAACTGAGCTGGCAAAGGATGATGGCATTATTGTAGAGGAAAATATAATTTTAGAAATCTTATTATGTCACATGTGTGGATATTAGACCATCAAAAGAGTTGTCATGAGTGTATTTAAATATTTTTCTGCCTGTCTTGTTCAAGGATTTTATCATCCATAATGTAAATATTTATAAGAGCCCAGGCCATTTTCCCATACAGAAGCCAAGATAAGAAATATACCATCTTTCTATCCCCCCTCCAAATCCAGATCATGGTACATAATCTTAGATCAGTTTATTGAATTCTTAAAATTGGTACCTCAAATCTTAAATGAGTAATAGTGAGTAATACACCGATGAAGGGAGTATAAATTGCTAGATGAAGCAATGGCAACAACTAGCGTAAGAGCTGGGTCCAACAACAGCAGTGTAAAGGGAAAGTTGATTTTAGCAGAAGTAATAGAACACTGGGCACTATCTTTAGTCTTCTGGGTGGACTTGCTACTGCTTAACCTACCTCTACTCATATCCACATTTAGACCCGGTTCATCTAAATTTCCAGATAATTCATATTTTCCAGTAAATTCATTTTCTGCTTACTTTATTCCATATGTTAGCTTTTAATACAGAACAAACCACCCTAAAACATAGTGGCATAAACTAATAAGCATTTATTTGCTTACAGTTTTGTTTATTGTCAGTTTGTTCATGGCTCAGTGGGGATTGCTTATCTTTATTTGATGTAATGCTGGCTGGGTTCACACACATATTGCCAACTATTTGGTAAGTCAACTGTGGTCTAGCTTGTTGCTGGGAAAGTCACATGCATGCCTAGCAGCCAATTCCCAGCCCTTGCCTACCTACTACACCTCTCCTTTTGTATTGTGTACAGATTTTTTAATTTCAATTTCACAGCCTGGGAAAATTTTAGACCTGATAGAGTGGCCTGACCACATCTCAAACCTGAAACTTGGAACAAGCAGCCCCAGCTTCTTTTCAGGGAGAAAAGATTCAGTGGCGGTGCTCCCTCCCCTGAGATGTTTGCCTGTCCTCTCCAGTGAGAAGTGGACTTGAAGAGCTGCCATTCACCAACCCTGACCGAAGAGGATGGCCTTTCTTGGAGACCAGCCACAATGGAATCTCTTCTCTTGCTCTTTTGGACCCTTTGTGCTTAACAAAGTGGTCACTTGTTGAAAAGTTTCTGTTGTGCCTGAACCCATGTTCCTGCCACATATCATGCAGAAACTTCGCCACACATGTCTTTTGTGACCATATTCATATCGAGTGGTTGGTGTTGACTATGGATAGGTGACATATTTCCTGCCTGCTAACCCAAGCATCTTCACATAATGCTTGTGTTCCAAACTCAACAAGAGTGAGGTCAAGTCCAAAATCTTAAGTGTTTCCAAATCTCTGTTTGTAGCATGGTTGCTATTGCCCTGTTCACCAAAGCAAGTGACATAACAACGGCTAGAGAGAATGTGCAAGGGGGCTATAGAAAGACATAGATATTGGAAAGCAGGATTCATTATAGTTCATTTACTGAAATCATCTATTTTGATTTTTACTGTGACCCTAGGAAATCTCAGACTACACGTGAGAGCATCTGGGTTAACAAGCTTTTGATTTTGCTAGAAATTTTTAGTAGCAATGGCCAGATAATCTTTCCAACTGGCTGGAAAGAATAGGATCTGTTTGTTGATGTGAGAGAAAGTATAGTTTAGGACTGATGTTAAGGAAGATTTTGATTCAGGAATTCATGATGTCATTAATTCCTACTCTCCATTCCCTCTTAAAGTGACTCTTTATGCCAGCAATAATGGTGATGGCAGTGCCATATGGAACATACTTATGAAACACTAGAAGAAAAGTAGTCTGGTTCAGGTGTTTTTGTTTTCTTTTTCAGGAAAAATCTAGTTTTTGTCAGGTTATGCTCATTTTTAAACCAACCACTGTAGCTGAAGAAATAAAATATGCCAACTGTATTATTCTATATCACATCCCCTACTTTGATGTCAGTTCTAACAGAAATTTGTCTTTTGTCTATATTTTTGTCTTATGTAGTTTACCATTAAAGGAGATAATGGATTTGAGTATGAAAAAAGTGAACACAATAATAACAAACAAGAACAATGCATGTTTACCACAATATATCCTGATTTCACTAAGTACACTACCTTCCCTGTATACACTTTCAAAAATGCTCAGGAATACATAGAATGAAATCAGTAACTCTGAAGAGGCAAAACCCCTCAATTGTGTGCTCCTTTAAGTCCAGGATTATTAGATGATGTTCAACAATTTTAATTAGCTGCAGAGGTAATTTCTCAAGGACATGCAAGATGTTATTAAATATGTTTAGCCATATCCAATGCACCCAATATACCATGGTGTAGAGAAAACATGATAATGAAAGTACGATTTCCATTCTGCAAAATTGATAATATAATGCAACAATAGCCACTAGTCAATTTCTTATGTTATTTTCTAATGTAAAAGAATAGCAAGGTTCAACTAACTGCCCGATAATTGGAATGGATTTTTTATGTCCAAAACAGGAGTCCACAGTCTTGAAATCTGGGAAGGTCTCTTCATTCTGTCATGTGCATGCACTTGAAATAGGCATTGAACGTTTCCACCTCAAGGTTCTGTGAAAACCTAACCATCCAATTCTCGTCAGAGATCTGAGGGTATGAGACTTGAGATTTTCTGAGGAATTAAGCAATTATGAGGTGGTGAACAAGTTTTGTATTTCCTTGGCAATATAGGACCTATTTTGCTGAAGTGCTTGCAATCATGAAACTCTTACATTTGCCAAACTCACCTATTACAAATAACAGGAGTTATTTACAAATAAAATTTGGGCAGAACTATTCTAATGAAAATATTAGCTCAGTTAAAAAAAGTGTTAAATTTCTAGTGAATAAGCATTATAGTAAATATGAGACTTTACCCTAAAAGGTAGTTTAATGGAAGGGTCAGTAAGAAATTATTGAAGAAGATGAATAGTGGAGATAAGGGAAAAGTGCAAGAAGCACTTCCAAGACAACATATTGCCAAACTGTGTCAGCAGGAATTATGCTCCACATCTTTGTTTCACAATCTTATATTGCTCTATGGTTTCCTACATTCAACTATGGTGGTGTTCTTTGCTGTTATTTAATAGTAGAAAAAGTTAACATGCTAAGAAAAACCACAAACATACCAAAACGTCTCCCATGTTATATTGACAATTTTTTGTCCTTCACTAAGCATTGGTGAACTAATTTATTACAGACACATGCCTTATTTCCAGAAGAGAATGTCCTTAGGAAGCCTCTGGTCTGTCAAATGCTATTAGAGCTATTTGCCATGAACTAATAGGCAAAGACAAAGTAATGTTCAAGTCAGATTCTGAATTCAACCTGGGGACTTTTGACTTGTAATAATGTGTTTTTTTTTTTTTCCTGGTGCTTTACTCATACCATTCATTAGTTTAAATATATTAGATTTGATCAACACACGGAGACAATTCAAATTAATTACAAGGTATAGGGAAGCACCTTTAATCTGCCTTTGGTTTCCAGGCTGTATCCCATTTACTCTTTCATAAATTGAGTGCATATGGAAATAATTTATTAGGGAACAAGGACTGCGTAATCAAACATTTTACAGACTTCCATATTATTTCCTACTGGATTCCTTCTCAGTTTTCACCAAATTTTGAATGCAATAAAACATTTCAAGGATTACCAGATTTGTAAGAATTCTAAGAAATAGTTTAATGCCCTTTCTTTTTATAGGAATCATTTAAAAAAAATTTTTTTTCTCTATAAGACCATTGTGAAGGCTACAGAAAGCTACTTAAAAAAGAGTCAACCACCCTGAACTTTTTCCATCATGTTCACAAATCAGCTACTTTTGCTAGGCACAAATCCTGAATTCTCAAAATAAATGCCATGGCAGTTAAACCAGTTCATTTACTACCATATAACAAGAATTTCTAAATTTCTCCTTTTCTTACCTTGGTTTGAACAATTCCAAATTTTAAATCTACCACTTCTTGCTGTCACTTTGCTACCAATTTTTTATGAATAGGAGACTTTGTTTGCAAGACAAGAAAAAATAGCTAGAGTAGATAAAGGAAATGCATGCATATATATACATGCATGTATACATACACACATACATACACACATCACAAATAAATTATTAGTTCAGCTCACATGACTAATGAAATTAACCTCTTATAGTTTGATCCAGAGGCCCATGATAGAATTAGGGTATTGTCTCCATCTCCTTGTGTCTCACTTGACTGTTCTCATCTCATCTTTATGCTGGCTTGCTACTCATGTTAATCCCTCTCCTGGTAGGAAAAGTGACTAATACAGCAGTTTTAGGCTTTACTTTTCTACACCATATCATAGGAAGAATATAGAGTATTGTACAACTTCCAGAAAAAAAAACCTGGATTAACTCTGATTGGCCTGTTAGATCACAACCCTGAATTAGTCACTGTGGACTGTGATTCTATTAGAATGCAAAGATTTAATTAGTCTGGGTTATAGGATCTACCAGTGAAATTTGGGAAAGAGGCAATTCTCCTGAAAAAGCATGAATTCAGTGAAGTTGTTTTTTGGGAGTTTTCCATACAACCCCAAACATGAATGAAGACTGGACAACAAAGCTTGACATATTAACCAAATTGTCCCAATTGAAGCAAACAAACATGGACTTAGAGAATAGATGAATATTTTTCTTGACTTTTACATTGCTCACACTTCTCACAAGGTGACTGGTATAAATTATATGGTGTGCATTTTTACATTTCAATTCTACTTACAACATCAATTGATCCTTTCACCTATACAATATTTCATCTAGGCTACCATGATCCATCTATTTATTAATCCATTCATTGAATATATAGTGAGTTTATACTGTGTGCATCACTTGGTACTCTAGTTGAAGGAGAAAGACTGTTAAACTATGTATCATACTACCTTCATACATTTATGATCAACATAAAATTGTCATTTTCATAAATGACACAATCTCTTATGTATTATCTAGAAAATGCATTAAAATATGTATGTATATTAATATATTTCCATTATAAGATCAAAGTTTGTATCATGTGATATGTACTACATTATATATCATGATTATTAATTGACACATTTACCAAAGTGATGTTCAGTTGGCTGTTTTCAATCTTTTACTGTTAAAAGAAATGACTACAATGATCAGGGTTATAAGTATATCTCCATGGTTATTGGCAATTATATTTATGGCATAAATACTTATATGTATATTTTCCAGGTGAAAATTTTCATATTCTTTTGATAAGTAATTGATTTCAAAGTTTTCAAGTGAATTAAGCATGAAAATAACTGTTTTCCTGAATATTTGCTAACACTGATCTTCACCAAAATTATTAATATGGGCAAATTTGATGGATGGATTATATTGCATGGTTTTTATTTGCAAATATGTGATTAATGATGAAGTTGTGCATCTTTTCCTATTGTTATAGACAATTTTATTTATTGTGGGGAATTACATGTTATTTTCTCTTAGTGCTATTATTAATGAATTGTTTGCCTTTTATTGATTCATAGAAGCTTCTCATATATGTATATTAATCATTTCTTACTAAGTGTGCCACAAACCAATTATTTTAGTTACATGTCCTCATTAATGTTTTCCTATAAATTTTCATCATTTTACTATTGAGATTTCAAAGTTCATTATCTGAATCTGTCATTTTTTAAAACAGAGGCAGGAATTTTTGTCTTGCTTAAGAATGAATTCTCCACACCAATATTATAAAATCCTCTGGGGAAACCATCTGAAAAGAAGGGAAAAGAGTGATTAATCATGGTAGGTTCTGATTAAAGGATTAATTGGATATATATTGTCTACCACAGAGCATTGTTCAATAACTAATGGTTCAATAAATGAATTGATAGGTGAAATGATTAAACAGATATGACATCACTCTGATTGATCTATAGGTTAAGGGATTATAAATTTGCTTATCATCTTTTGGGAAAATATTTGCATCTTTTAACTTGATTTGATAACTTATGTATACATTATTTCTTTAAGAGAAATGCAATTTTTAAAAATGAGTCTTTAAAGGCTTGTTTAACTTGTTTATTCCTCAGAGTATATATGAAAGGATTTAACATTGGTGGTATGGAAGAAATAAGTACTGACACACCTTTACTGATGTCTACTGTGTCTTTAGCAGATGGTTTTATGTAAATGAAAATGCAGCTACCATAGGTGAATGATACCACAGTCATGTGGAAACAACAGGTTGAAAAGGCTTTTTTCTTTTGTTGAACAGTAGGAAATTTTATAACTGTCCTTATGATATATATGTAGGACAGAATATACAAGAGTGATGATGAAGGTCAATATAACACAAGCTATAACCATCAGCTCAATTAACCATGTGTCTGAGCATGATATTTTCAGCATAGCTGTTGCATCACAGCCAAAATGGCCAATTACATTAGAGTCACAGAATTCCAAATGAAGCCCTAAGCTAAGTGGTGGGAGAATAATCACACATGCTGCCATCCAGCAGCAGATAATCATTGTTTTGCACACTTTGTTTTTCATTATCTTCATGTAATGCAAGAGTTTGCAGATGGCCACATAGTGATCATAGGACATAGTGGCCAAAGAAAAAATTAAGTTACCTCAAAGAGATCTGTCAAAAAAAGTTGAACAGCACATTCATTAAAGGTAATTTTTCTGTCCCCAGGTGAAAAACTGTATAAGAAGCTTGGAACACAGGCTGTTGTAAATGAGATTTCTAAGAAGGAGAAATTCTGAAAGAAAAAATATATGGGAGTTTTAAGGTAGGCATCCACCAAGGTGAGGGTAATAATGGTCATATTTCCAGTCACACTCAACATGTAAGTGAAAAGTAGAAAAATAAAAAGCAAAACCTGAGGCTGAGGATCTTCTGTCAGTCCCAGAAAGATGAATGTTGCTATTGCTGTGCGGTTTCTCATTGTTGACTTCTGGCTTAAGCCAAACCTGCGTGTAAATGTCACAGAGATTTGAACTGCAGAAATCTATGACAAAATCAGGTAATAATGAACACTCTTTTATTCAGCATTCATGAGTTTCATCTGTTAACCTGACGAATACATTTTCTATTTTCTGAGTTGAGCTCCCCTGATCTATTTATACACAATGGTCAACTGAGATTATTAATACATTTCAGTTTTGATTTGTAGTTAAACTTTCCCTTTATCAACTCTCCAAAATTACTGTATAGTAAATTTAATATTTGAATTCCTGCCCTATGTTGTGCATGTCATTTGGTTACATTAAATTTATATTCCATTCTATAAATAGTAGAATGGTTGTTTATGCTGCCAACCATTTTTAACACATGAGCCAAATTAAAAAGAAATGTTCACTTTAGCTTTATTCCTTTCCTTGAATGCTTGGGGATTGTTAAAATCCCCAAATAAAGTTTCAAACAAGAACCCAAAAAAACCATTTCAATTTTCTCTGCTATAGGTTTGTTTGTTTCTGGATTGCTTTTCAATTATTGGGTGTATGTTGTAAGGCCAAATAGTGCTCTGAAACTAAAATATTCAAATTTGTAATTTCATATGGTTCTTCTAAGTTTTACTACAGACATTTTATAGCCACTCTTTGGATAACACTGAATATAGCATAATCTGATGATCTTGCTACACATTTTTTATCACATTTTGAGGCAATGTTAAGTATAATGAATGCACCATTGAAGAATATAAAAGTTATACTTTAATGCTTTCAGTTAGCATCACTCAGATTGAAACACATCTATAAAATATGTTATGCAGGACCTGGAAGAAAAAGTCAGGACTAATGTTGCTGACTATCCTCATCATTACTGTATTCTCTCCCTTATATTTTCTTTAAGTCTACACTCTTTGCTTCTGTTTCTATGTTATGCATTCATTTCTCAACCTGTTAATAACTTTAATCTCATCAGTCCCTTAAACTGCTCCATCATGCATCTCAGTATTACTTAATGCAGTATAATCATGGGTAGCAAACACTTAATAAGTCTCTTACCTTGATCCAAACAAATTTTAAGTTTATTACATATATAATTCATGTAATCCTTAGAATAACTTGTGAGGTAGAGAGGTATATTACCCCCATTTTGTAAATGAAATAATTGAGGCACAGAGAAGTAATGTACCATCTGCTGTTTCCTAGATATTAAGGGTTAGAGATACAAAGGGTCAATCAGGGAGACCCCAGAGGTCTAGGTCTTCATCACTGCACTCTGATTCTTGGTGCACATTTACCAGAATGTGTTGGTTTAATGAAGCAGTCTTTCTATTGATACTTAAAAATGTAAAGGTAGGGTTACTGTGATCATGTGATGACATGATTGTGTAAAGATATTTCGTAGATTTATTTCATCTATAGACAGTATTTGTATCTAAGACTAATTCCTTGTACAATCAGCAAAGGAGATTGCCTTCAACAATGAGGGGAGACTCCTCATCCAATCAGTTTGAGGTCTTAAAATCCAGAACTAAGGATTTCAGAAGTCAGAAAAAAAGAGGTTCTGTGTCTACTTCAGCCTGCCAACTTCTCCAGAAGAATTCAACTTCAACCTATTTGGAGTTTCCAACTTGTGACCTGCCCTGTGGAATTCAGGCAGGCCAAAATCCATTGCTGAGTGAGCCCATTCTTATAATAAACCCCTTCTCTCTTTCTCTCTCTCTCTACACACACACACACACACACACACACACAGACATATATATATACACACATAAAATTTATTGTTCAAACCAAGATGATCCAAGAAACAAAGGAGAGAGTGTTAGTAATTATGTTGCTACAACTGATGTAAATAGGACTGCCGAGTTCAAAAAGTAAATGTGTATCACTGTACATATATACATATATAATCTTTTATTAAATTCACGTGTAATATCAGGGCTGATGGAGCTTAAAATTGCCAAAGTGAAACTGGAATGTCCCTTGCCTTATTCCTATCCCTGTAAGTGTGCTGATCCTTCCTTGTTTCCTCAATATTTTTAAATAAATTATTAAGACTAGAAATGAAATATTCTGTCATTCTATATTAAAGTAAGCAGCTGGGTGAGAGTTATGTCTCATGTATTTCGAATAGTATTAATAGATATTCACAGATATTTACCTTATAAGTAATGTTTCCATGGTTCCAGATTCTCTTACCTTTATGAAATGCAAAAGTTTTCTAAAAATAAGGCTTTTTCTGGTTTTAAAAGATTTCCCTCAGAAACCCTTAATTTGTATGTTACCAGATGTTTGAAAAATATCTTTTCCTCTTTTTTCAAATTCAGTGAGCACTGTTTTCTGCCTCTAGATACCCAGTATATGGGAAAGACACCTTCAGAGCATAGGAATACTAATTTAGGCTTATAGTAGATAAAGCTTCATAGAAATCAGATAATCTCTTGAGCAGTAAATTGTCATCTGTAAGTGACTATGTAGCTAACCCTGAGAACTTTTACCAGTTTTCCTTTTTTCACATTATCAAGACAGCATGGAGGAATGTCCTTGGTATTCAGTTCAGCTTTGCTCATATCACAAGCCTATTTCATCATCCTCAAAGATCAATATCTTGTTTTTACCTGAATCCATTTTTACATAAATATTAAGCATTTAATTATCTCTTCATATTCAGATTGATTAAGTTCCGCTTTTTATATTTAACACCCAAAAGTATTTTAATTTTGCACAAGATAACAGAGGAATAATAAAATGACAGTCAGTATGTCAGTCTGGTGATGATGTGTGCTGCACATAGATTTGTTGGTTGGGGGTAGAGATTTTGCTTCTGTAACTTTTCAGTCCATGTCTGGTAAAGATTTTTAGGGCCAACACTCTAGAAAAAATACATTTATACATATATATATATCATAAATAAGTCATGTCTTTTCATCAAATGCTATCATTACTATGAAATGTGCTGGTTATTAAGTATAAACCTTCACTGAAAAAGAGAACTATGTCATGTGATTTCCCATGTACCTCCTCCTTAGTATATATGCATTTAATGAAAATAATTTTCATACTTACCTTTAAAGCAAAAAGTTATTTCATGGCATCTCTTGACAGTTTATTTGCAGCATTTACAATGTGACAAAGATTTGAACAGGAATATTCTAGTGGAGTCTTGTGAATGCTGTTTTGTGAAGTAAGAACACTCAGCCAGAAGGGCCCTGGAAATTCCAAGACTCCTTCTGCACCATACAGAATTTGTTCTATGAGAGGGCCTCTGCCATTTTAAACTAAGAAGATATATTATTGTTTTTTGCCCATTAAAATAATGTCTCAACAAAGGCCTGGGGGTGTCATGAGCTATGAAATGATTCTGAACTTAACAGTCAGGAATTATATTTGGCACTATACATTATAGCTATTTACTTTATGTATTCCATCTATAATGGAATCAATAGAGTCAATAAGCAAGAGGCCTTAGTGACCCAGATTTAGAAGTCACTATGGGATCTTCAATATAATCAGTTTTGGCAATCAGTCTTACACAGGAAGCAATAGGGACAGTGCCTTCAGAGAAAATAAGATGCAATAATTGCATCAGACACACTGTGATGGCGTTGGACAACATAAGTTAAATTATAACATGTCTGTTATTATTGTTTTTCCCATATTATCTAAGGCAATGGGAACTTGCATAAGGCCCCTTCATTTGTTTTGTTTTCAGTAACTCATGATTTTTATGAAAAATATGAAGATTAAAAGGAAAAAAAAGCAGAGAGAACCATTGTAAATTTTTAATTAAAATATTGTCAGAGATTGTTCCAGTCAAATATAAAAGTGCACAAGAAAACCAATAAAAAATGTTCTGTACTCTATCATTTTCTTCCAATGTATTATGGTTATCTTTAATTATCAATATATAGAGATGTTCTATCAGTTTTTAATGATGGAACTTCATATAATTTTGTTCTTACTTTTGCAGTAAATACCACCAGTTTATTCTTTGTAGTAAAAAGTATTGTTTTAAGAATTTTTATAACTTTGCACTTGTGACTGTTGATAAGGCAGACCATTTCCTCAGGATAAAATTTTAGTTGTAAGTAGAAAAGTTTTTAAATTTGTTTACATTTTGAAACATATTTCCAACCATATATGTTATAAAAGTATGTATTCGATCCAAAGTAGAGTATCATTGTACCCCCATAAGGTAAATTTAGTTATTGCTTTTATCTTAAATTCTATTAACTCTATATCTTTCATATATGAAGAAACATATTTCCCAGTTTTGAATGTTTCTTAAATTTTGTTTACGGTATTTTACAATGTGTAAAACTTTTACTTTATATAGCAATAATTATAAAAACTTTTATAATCTGGTGTTATGCTTAGTATGACTTTTATAAGCCTAAAGTGATATAAATATTTTTGAATTATTTTCACATCTATAATTGTTTAATTTTTACATCTTCAGTCTACTTAGAATTTTTCTTGTGAAAGAGGTGAGACTACATCAAACATACATTTTTTACACAAATCATGTTTACCTCAACATTTACTTAAAATATAGCTCTTATCACACATAAACTCTACAAAAACTTAAAGTTATTTGAGGACTTTATATTTGGCTCTACTGATTCATTATTTGATCTTTGCATAAAATAGCAGCATTTTGTTCATTGTACTTTTGTAACATAATATTACACTTATTAGGGCAAATTTCTATTTATTTTTCTTTAAATAAAATGTCCTGGTCTTTACAGGATTAGTACATTAAAAATCACAAGAGGATTTTGTTTGAAACTACGATAAAATTTATAGAATAATATGGTGTGGCAGTTTGATGTTATTTATGAATTCCAAAAATAGATATCGTACTATGTTTGTAAACTGGCCTCTTCCTCTGGGCATATTAGATTGTATTAGGTTCAGACGTTTCACTTTTACTTGATTACATTAATATCGGGGTTTAGATTTGGCCATTCGGACATTGAGACCATGTCCCCTTTGTGGGCAGGGACTCTCAGAGAAAAAGACAGGACAAAGGAAAGAGTTTGAGCTTTGATGGAGAAGCCCTGGGAAGTAAATACACAGAGAAACAAATATGTGAGGAAAGAGAGAATGCTCCATTAGACACAGCAGAGACCCCAGGAGAAGAATAAGCCTGATAGTCTACAGCTCACTTTGTGAAGAAAGCAGAGCACCTGAGCCCAGAAAAAAATGAGCCCCAGGGAGAGAGATGAGCCTTATACCAGCCTACTGCTAAAATCAGAAGAAGCTAGGCCCAGGAGCTGAAAGAGGGTAAAGGAAGGCTGAACGCTTGCAGGCATCAGCAACCATCCTCCTCCAACATGTGGTAACAGAGTTTGGTGAGGGAAGTAACATGCTTTTGGCTTGGTAACTCTAAGTTTCTACCCCAAATAAATGCCCTTTATAAAAGCAAAAAGAGTTCTAGTATTTTACATCAGCATCCCTTTGGCTGACTTATACATGTGTTAAGAATGAGGTCTTTACAATACTGAGTTTTCCAATTTGGTAGTAATATGAATTTTTTTCTCATTTTACTCAAGCCATTTCTTATGTTTTTGCGGTAGAGTTTAGAACATTCTTTAAGACTTCCACTCTATTCTGATGCATTTTATATTGTGAGTGAAATCATTTTTCTATTATATTTTCTAAATCATTATCACTGATCTCAAGGAAACTATTTTTATTATTGTTAATTGCTGTATGGCAACTTTGCAAAACTGAATGTTTTATGCAAGAAGAACATTTAGCAATATGCTAATAATCATAATGTATCATCTCTTTCCAAATATTTTAACCAAATATTTTGAAAACTTGATTCAATATATTAAATAAAACTTCCAGAAAATTGTTGTAAAATAATTTAAATAATGACCACTACTGTTTTGTTCATGATTTTGGATTATACTTCTATTCTTTCATCTTATATAGTCCTTGTAAATGTAACCATAGCAATATATTTATATTTACCATTCCATTTTTTAAATCATGGTCTTCCATTTGTTATAATTAGAATTAAATATTATTTAATTTCGTGACTACTAAATGGTATTTCAATTTAGTTTATTAAAATTAAAAATTTAAGAAACATATCTTCAATTAAGTAATGGTAGGATGGGTAGATATCAAACTTTCAAATCTGATTAATGACCAAAAAAAGCCAAGTGTTTAGGAGTACTATAAAGAGGAATTATATTCTTATTTCATAAGACTTGAAAAATAGCATCTGGTAGTAAGTATTAACAGTCAAAAAAATAAAGGAATAAAAAAAAGTCAATGAATAGCTCATGTACTAACTTCTCCAGCAGCAATAATTATCCATTCAACAAATATTCATTGAGTATTTATTATAAGTCAGGTATTGCTTTATTTTCTGGAAATATAGCACTGAATTTACATACATAAAAATATAAACTCGTGCATCTTTACATTACCGAGAGAAAATAGATTATGAAAGCAAAAAAAAATCTATATATTTTTGATGATGATGCATGATGTGAACATATGTGAATTAAGATGTATTAAATGTTCATAGATGTGCAATTTTATTAAGAATAACTTTAGAATATATTGTAGGGGATTAGGTAAGTGGGAAAAAAATTCTTAACACTCTCTAATGTTGTC
Organism: Cabassous unicinctus; assembly: GCA_029593785.1. Taxonomy (NCBI): domain Eukaryota; kingdom Metazoa; phylum Chordata; class Mammalia; order Cingulata; family Chlamyphoridae; genus Cabassous; species Cabassous unicinctus. Next base: position 1,719 of record JAQZBX010063648.1, on the reverse strand, counting down.
CTAATCCAGAAGACTGAAACAGAATGAATATGATTGGGTGATTAGTATTAATAGATAGTCTTTTGGGACAATGATGTGATCATGATCAAGGATTACCACAAACATAGTGCAACCCCATCAATAGAAATATTTTTAAAAAAAACAGCAAGCAGAATATGTGAGAACAAAATTTCCCAGAACCCTAGAAAATAATCAAGGATAAATAACAACCAAGTAAAACCAGAATCAAATATAAGAAAATTTATATGGTACCTTTCCTTGCCCTGGGCACTCCCCCACCACCAGCTCCAGAGAGCAATTTCTGGGACTGATGGTGGCCCAGAGGCCTGCATTCCCAATGTAGTAACTCACATTCCCAATATAGGTCCTTGGTGTCTGCATATTAGCACATTTAACTTAGTGTATTTGTATGTCTGCTCTAACCTGATCCCTGAAGACTGACTCAAGGCACTCTTTTGGGTTCCCTAACTCAGAATGCATATGGGGTAGAGAAGTGGTGCAGAGATTGTATATTCTATTGAAGTTAAAAATTGATATCAAGTAAAACTAGATCCTCATAAATTAAGGATGTTGAATGTAAAATCCATGGTAACCTCAAAGAAAATATCTAAAAAAAAATACACAGTAAAGAACATTATAAGGTGATTAAACTGTTTCACTACAAAAGAGCAACTATAAAAAATAAGGCAGCAATAGATACTGAAAAAGACAAAAAAGGAGTAAGATATTTTTAAAAATAGCAAAATGAGTAAAATCTTACCTTATCAGGAACTACTTTGAATATAAATGGATTATGCTCTCCATTAAAAGACAGAGATTGACAAAATAGATAGAAAAGTAGGATCACACTATATGTTGTTCACAAGAGATTCATCCTAGACCCAGAGACACAAATATGTTTAGTGAAGGGATGGAATAAATATTCCACGCAAATTGTAAATGAAAGTTAGCTGGGGTGGCTATACTAATATCTGACAAAATATATTTCAAGTAAGAAAAAGAGATAAAGAAGGACAGTATATATTTTTAAAAAGGGTCAATCTAAGAAGAAAACATAATAAGATACACATATGCACCTAAAATATAGCCCCTAAATACATGAAGCAAACATTAATGGAATTAAAGAGAAAAATAGTTCTACAATAAAAGGTGGACACTTCAATATATCACTTTAAATAATGGATAGAACAGCTATACAGATGGCAAATAAGGGAAGAGAAGACATGAAAAATACCATAAAGCAAGTAGAGTTAACTGACATGTATACAACACTCCACACAAAAGCAGCAGAATATACATTCTTCTCAAGTTCATATGGATTTAACATAGACATTATTATAAATAGCAAAACAATTCTCAATACCTTTAAAAAGATTGAAATCATACAAAGCATCTTCTCTGACCACAAGTGAATCAAGATAGAAATCAGTAACAGAAGAAAATAATTCACAGGTGCATTGATATTAAACAACACACTTTTAAACAAACAAGGGAAATAAAGTAATTCTTAGATATGAATGAACATGTAAACACAACATAGCAAAATATATGGATGCAGCAAAGGCAGTGTTCCAAGGGAAATTTATAACTGTAAATGCTTACATTAAAAAAGAAGACAGATCTTTCTTCAAATCAATACCTAACTCCACACCTTGGGGAAGGAGGAAAAGGAGAGCAAACAAACCTAAAGCTAGTAGAAAGAAGGAGTTATTAAATGTT
>JAQZBX010063647.1:0-16640 GCA_029593785.1 Cabassous unicinctus | reverse complement strand
AAAGACAAGGGGAACCAAGGAAACAAAATGCAAATGTCAGGCCAGGATTTGCCCTTCACACAGGATGAAAGACTTAGAATTCAAAGGAAGACAGAAATCAGTGGGTGGAACCTGGCACTGTTCTCATTATGAGTTGGCTGAATCATAAACATAAGGACAATATAATAGAAATACCACTTGATCTCTTAAGGTGTACAAAGCACCATGTGTATTAGTCAGCCAAAGGGGTGCTGATGCAAAATACCAGAAATCTGTTGTTTTACAAAGGGTATTTATTTGGGGTAGAAGCTTACAGTTACCAGGCCACAAAGCATAAGTTACTTCCCTCATCAAAGTCTGTTGCCACGTGTTGGAGCAGGATGGCTGCGACGTCTGCCCAGAGTTCAGGCTTCCTGGGTTCTTCTCTTCCTGGGCTTTTTTCTTTCCAGGCTCAGCTCCTGTGCTCTCTCCACAAGGTCAGCTGTAGACACTCAGGTGAACGGCTCTGTCTCTCTCCCCAGGGCTCAGTTCTCTCGGGGTTCAGCTGCTCTGCAATTCCCATGTGTTTACTTCCTGGGGTCCAACTCAAAAAACTCTCTACTCTTGTCTTTTGCCATGTCTTTTCTCTGTGAGTCCCAACCCACCAAGGGAGTGGTGATGCAATGTCCTACTGATGTGGCCCTATCAAAGCCTTAATCATTATTTAAAAAATGAAACCTCTGAATCCAATATAATCTAATATGCCCGGAGGGACAGACCAGTTTATAAACATAATCTAATATCTATTTTTAGAATTCATAAACAATGTCAAACTGCCACACCATGCTAAGTGTTTCACTGCATTATGTTCAATTTTCATCACAGAAGCTTCACAGGGTAAGTAAGATTTTCAATATCATTTTCAAAATGAGGAAACTGAGGATAAGAGGACAGAACATGCAAAAAGTCATGAAGCTAGGATGTGGCAGAGCCAGGATTCATTCTCAAATCAGGGGATTTCAAAGTACAAATTTTTAACTTCTTAGAATCTCACATCTTTTTCTTGAAAGTTCCTGTCCATTGAGTCAGCTCCTCAAATTTCCTCCCAAGAAAACATTCTAGATAACCTATTTTAAATTACTCTTTTCTTTCCAGACTATCCCAAAGCACCATGTACATACATGTGCCATTTAGCTTGCTATGAGGTATATTATTTGGGACTCTAGCTCCTTCAATAATTTCTGATCCAAGCAGATGACAGATATTTATTTCTTTTTCTATGTAGCTTCTGTAGGCACAGTAAATAGAAATAGTGCTAGTACCTATAGCAGTATGCAGAAATAATATTATGATATATAAATAATAGCTAATAATTGTTGAAGGTTACCATGTGTCATATTCTAGTCTAAGCACCTTTTATGCACTAACTCATATAATTCATATAGTCAAACAAGAAATCAATGTAGTGGGTACAATTATCATACACAATATATAAAACATTTAAGTGTATTAAATAATTGCACAAAATCCCTTTTCTTGTCCTCACAAACTTGTTTGATTTTAGTTTTAGGTTTTATTCACCTCTTGCCTTCTATACCTTCCAAACCATCATTTACAAGGTTCCCAGAATTATCTTATAAAAGCTGAAGTTCCATCAAGCCATTGATGGTTCCATTTTCTGCAGAAAACAGTACAAGCTCCTTAGTTTGTCAATTTATCCCTTCCTAAACTGGTCTGAGTCTTTCTTGCTTCTGTAGTTTCTTCCCTCCTTCATGAACCTTATGTTCTAAATTCCCTGGCAAATCCACATTTCTGAGTCGTACCCCTTGTCTTAAGCACACTTTCCTGGGATTCTCCTCATAAAACCAGTGAATATTCCATTAAGAACAAGAGCATCTAAGCCATCCTCCCCTGCCTAGATGATTGGAATAGTCTTCTCATGATATTTCTGCTTCTATACTTAATCTCTCCTTCCTAGTTGGATCTCCATCCGCAGCCAAAAACAAACCTTTTAATAAAGCAAATTAGACATGTCACTGTCTGGCTCAAACCCTTATGACTGGATTCCCATGATACTCAGAATAATATCCAAACCCCTTACTTTGATGGCTGGGGCCCTACCTGGCCTGGCTTATAGTTTTCAGTCTGACCTCACCTGTCACATGTTTCTTCTTGTTTCTTCACTTCACCCATGTTGGACTTCTTGCTATCTCTAGAATTTAGGCTCACTCGTTACTCACCCATTGCTGCCTCAGGAATCTTGTCCCTTTCATTACCTCCACCTGGACTTTTGGTTGAATCTCTCCATGACTTTATTTATATTTCTGCTCAAATATCATCTTGCCAGACAGACCTTCCTTGGTCTCTGTTTAGAGTTCCTTCATCCTCCCATATCTTCATGAGTTACTTACCCTGGTTTATCTTTCTTCATAGCATTCCTGCCCTGTAAAATCATTGTGTGTATTTATCTTTACAGTCTTCCTCCCCAACTGGTAAAATATACTAATCCCATGAGGGCAGGGATGTGGATTATTTTGTTCATTGTCTTTTTCTGCTTAATAGTTCTTGGCACATAGTAGGTGCAAAATAAATATTTGTGAAATGACTGAATGCTGGTCTATGTCATTCCCTTCACCCCAAGAAAAACTCTTTGTTCCTTATCACCTTCCTCTTCCCCTCAGGGGATATAACTGGCTAACATATACTAATTAGGCCCTGACAAGTGGACCCACCCTTGTTTTATTTCATTCCTTTATATACCCATTTCCTTCTCCACATTGCATGCAATTAGCCTAAAGTATTCAATGAGTACTCTTGTTTATATGAATTGAGTTCTGGTATGTGTGTTGTTTTTTTGTGGTCAATATTTTTAATATATGTAAATGAAATTTTGTTATGTATCTCATTCCGTTTCTTATGTTTTCCAGGCCTATCTATGATGCTACATGTACATCTATGTTGTAATTCATGATTTTCTGGTACCCCTTGTTCTGCTCCTAGTACTGCCACACTCCTTCCAAACAAACCTGCAATGAACACTCTATTACTCATCTCTTTATTGGGATATACAAAAATCCCTTTTGAATATGTACCCAGAGAAGACTTATGGAAGAGGCTATTTATATACTTAATTTGACTGGAATGTTTTCCAGAATGCCTATACCCATCTATCCTACCATGAGCATCCCTGCCAACATTTGTCATTATTGAGTTTTCTAATTTTTTCAAAGCACTTTCACATTATGACACACAGCACTTCATGTTATCATCGTCTTAGCCTGTTCTCCCTGAGGTTGGGATTACACAGTCATTTTTGTATTCCACACGAGTCAACTGCTTATCACATAATATGAGCATGCGAAACATGTGGTGAATGAATAAAATAAGCTTTGTTCCATCACTCACCCCAGCTCCATTTAGAATTCTTATTTACTTTAAAACTTCTATATGTCTGGTACTTTTTTTGGTGATACAGACATTTTCTCAAATTCTGTGGGATATATTTTCAATCTCATTTTGAGGAAACTGAGGCTGAGCAATTTTAGACAACTTAACTGAGGTAGTCCAAGGGCTATGTACCAAACATGGGGTGACTCCAGAGTCTAAGGCTCTCGAATTTTTTTTTTTTCCATGCAGTTTGATTCTCATGGTAATGAGATAAATGGTAAACTAAAGCTTGTTTCTATATTGTTACATAAGTCTCCTTCTATCCCCCACAGGTAACATGGTATTTGAACTGTGCTATAAACTACAGGTCATTAACTCCATAATATAATGACAGCCTACATGTTTAGAATAACAATCATTTGCAATGGTTTTTGGCATTTGGAAGTCCAAAGTTTTATTTTGTTTATTTTCTTTCTTTCTTCCTTCCTTCCTTCCTTCCTTTCCTTCCTTCCTTCCTTCCTTCCTTCTTTCTTTCTTTCTTTCTTTCTTTCTTTCTTTCTTTCTTTCTTTCTTTCTTTCTTTCTTTCTTTCTTTCTTTCTTTCTTTCTTTCTTTCTTTCTTTCTTTCTTTCTTTTTCTGGAGAGTTCTTTTCTAAAAGAATATTAACTCAACTAGCTATTAATCTGGACAAAAAAATCCTTGCTTATTTTTAAGACATAAAGTTAGAAATTTTATTAAATGCTTGGGTGAAATGCATTCAATCCATGTATAAGTGTTAATTTTTATTTTGTGCTTGACACTGTGCTACATTCTGCCACATAACTATGAATAGGGAAAACATACTGGAACTCACTGAAGGATATGAACACGTAGACAAGAGAGGCAAAACTAAGAGGAGAAGTCACAGGGCAAAATGTGAAAGCACTACATAGACATTTGACCTGGCCCTGAGAAAAAGGAGACTTTTGGAGGAAAACGATGGCAATAAATAAGAGCAAGACAGATGGGGAGGGAAAAGGGGGAGCATGTTCCAAGTAGCCCAAGAGGAATGTGCAAAAGCCCCAAGGGAAAACAAAGCCTTGTATATTCAAGGAAATAAGAGGTTTAAAATGACTGAAGTACAGATTGTAAGGAAGAATGTTATTAGAATTAAGACTGGAGAACTGAGCAGACAGGTTTTGCAAGCCTCTTATAAAGTACTTGCAGTTTACTTAGAGGGAAATGGAGAACCACTGGATGGTTTTCAAAGCAGGAGGATTATATGATCAGATTTATATTTTGGAAGATTCTTTTGACTGCAGAACAAATCAAGGGTGAGGTTGGGAATTGATAATATAGGTAAAGAGACCACTTAGGAGATAATTGCAGTGATCTGATGAATGATAATGATGGAGTGGACAAGAAAAGAACTATTAAGGATGGAGATAATTGAACAGATTCAAAATATTCTGTAAGTAGGATAAACCTGGGGAACTGATCAGATGTGGGAGAGGGAAGTCAAGGATGGTGCTGAGTTCTCAGGATAGATCCCTTGACATGCCACAGAATGTTGATTCCATGTTCCTTGTCTCTACGATGAACATTCTGTAACACACACTTCATTAACCATGCCTTCTAGAAGAAAAAGGCATGGTGTGTACTTAGGACAAGAGTAGTGGTAAACTTAAATTTTCTTGCATCCCACCTTTCATTTTAACTTCTAATTTCACCAGAGTACATGATGCTGGAACTTCTAGGAGTTTGGCCTTGGTTCCCATTCTCCATCTCAAACCAATAGAGCAGATGATGAATGAAAGTGATCAACCCTCGTTTAGGACACTTCCGGAGGCAGAATTGCTAGTGGAGAGTCTCCATTTTCCTCATTTGGGATCTCTCCAAGGAGGGGCTTCCACTACCACCAACTCATGATCCCTCTTTCAGGCCCTCACTCATTCTCCTGACAGGAGAAATGGATTACCTGATTGGTGAGCTTGAGAGGAGAAACAGAATTATGTATTGCTAAGCCAGTCTTTCAATTTCAGAGATTCTGTGTTCTGCATCTCCAAAATGCCAGATGTGATTTCTCCAGACAAAATAGCTCAGATTACTGAAAAGTTCTTGGAATAAGGATTTTTCTCAGAGTAGTCCAAAGCATATTTCTGTCTACATGTCCTTACCCCTGCTCCATTTTACCCTCTTCTTCCTTTTCTTCTTCTCTTCCATTTCTGTCTTCTTGTAAACTCCTCCTCTCTATAACTCCATTTTCCATTTCTCTCCTCCATCTTTTTGTCTCACTCACCTCTCCTTCTTTAACTTGGGGTCTGATTCCTCTGTTTCAAAAAATAAAAAAGCCACTATAAATTATTTTTGACTATGTATTAACATTCTTTGTCTTTCTCTGTTTCTCTCTCTGTCTCTCTCTCTCCCTTCTCTATTCTCTAAGAAGAAATCAGAATAATTTCAAAGCTATTAATTAAACGTAGCCTTACTTTGTCATTCTAATACATTTTGGAACTAGAGGTAATTTCTGAATAGCTATCTACTTTTGTAAATATGATTGAGAAATATTAGCCAAACATGCAACCCTTCCTTCATCTGCCAATTTCACATCTTTTATAGATAATTTTATTGCCTCCACCTTTAAACTTGCTAACTCTGTCTGATAGTCAAATCAGCCTATAGGGAGTCCAAGGTTTTCTGGAATGTTTCCTGGAATGTTCTGATTTTTTTGCGTGTTATTGTGTTTCCTTAATGACTTAAAAATGGAGCTCAAAGCACACTTTTTCCAAGAATCTGCCCTTGATCAGTGCTTCCCTGATTACTCATATACTGCGTTGTTCCACAAAAACACCTCCCTAAACATTTTAGACCTCGACTAATTTCTCCCAATCCCCATTTTGTAAAAGAAAAGAATGTTTTTTCTTCCTTGAGGTCTTGCATCAGGAATCTAAGTTTAAGGTCTGAGCCACAGGTGATATGGGAACCATTCTCTCCCCACTGTCAGGGAAGCTCACGTGTGCTTCTCTAATCAAGCCATCACTGGTTTTACCACAGGCCATGTTATGCTCTTGGCTTCATTTGCTCTGACTTGGATGTTTACTATCCCAAGAGAAGAATTCAGGAATCATTAATTATCACAATTCCCTATGGACCCATCATTAGAAATGGTTTAGAACTGTAACGAACTATAATAAATCATTTTTCATTTGCATCTTGTTAAATCATAATCATCCTGTTTTTGTTTTGAGTGATTTCTACCCACATTAGAGTCTATACTTCTTTTTTAAATTTCTTTTGTGTCTTCCAATACAATTTATTTGGCATTCTGTACTCAGTAAGTGATCAATAAGTGCTTGTTAACTAAGTCATCAGGAAATTGAGTCTTTGGCATCTGCCCTTCCCATGGAGATACATTTCCAGCCCAGAAAGTATGAGAACAAGGAGTCCACAGAGAGGGGGCACTTGGAACATTGGTGACTCACAAGCTGTCATCTTGCCTCACAAATCTGGTCCCTGTGCTTAGAGAATGAGGGAAAAGAATGATCTAACCTCCGTGCAAGGACAAATGATTGCAGGGATCCTCAGAGCAGCAGGCAGAGTAGAGGTGATGCTAGACAAGACTTGGATCTCCCAGGAAATCTCAGACATTTGAAGGTACCCATACTGTCTAGGCCATCCAAACTTATCTGGAGTCACTACCATGGGGCCATCAAATGTGAGAAAATACAACTTTGGAGCAATAACTATCATAGATGATTATTTCCATTGTAAGTCCCTGTGGCTCCCAAACTCATCATTTGTAATTAAATTAGGAGCTGATGAAATTTGCCATCATTGGAATTTCTACTACCCTATGACCAAGTGGCATTGTACTCCATAAGCCTTGGGTGACAGGCTGAGTAAAACAATCCTGCAGTTTGTCCTGCAAAGCCTATAAATAACCATTTATTATTATCTTCCACCATTTTATTATCAGCACTGAACTGCCCACCTCCACACATCTGCCCTCAGCATTTCTTCTGCTTGATGAACCCCATTCCTTCTTATCACTACAGTTCCCATATTTTAAGGCTCAGTTACTAAAAACTTCCTTTTGAGCCTAGGAAGAAGAATGGTATGAAAGCCAGCATGAACCTAAAAGATAGATTTCTGGAATTCAAATCCCAGCTCCCTTACTCATTAGCCTTGGTTTTCTGGAGGCAGGATATCACATAGATAATAATTCTACCTACCTCTGAGATGTTATGAGAAGTAAATGATTTTATGTGTGTGTGTACATGTATGTGTGTGTATAACATACACATATTCACATATTATAACTTAGAACAGTGCGTGATATAATAAATGCTGAATGTTTGCTTTTATCTCCCTTTACTTTTTTATTTCTTTGATTTTCATCCTCTCTCTCTTTTATGTGCACCATTTCTCATATGCATTGCATTTTAATGTAGCCCTGAAGTCTATGGGATTAATAAACATCACCAAGCGGTATTAATATTAAGACCCTACCCTTGAAATGGGTCCTCAATGGATTTCCTCGCATGTGCCCACAGAGTTGTCAGGGAAATGTCACCTTCCATGGACTTTCTTTCCCGATCTGCCGCTTCAGTCGCCTCTACCTTTACTTGCACTAGAAGAAGACTTGCATCTTGCTGCCATTCTCACCACAATAGCACCAATGTTGTTGCTAAGAGTGATGTCTCCCCAGGTTCCCAAACCAACCAATCTTTGTGGTGCTGCCTGCATCAGTCAGAGTTCTCCAGAGAAACAGAACTGACAGGATAAATATATACGTAAATATTAAGAGATTTACTACAGGAAATGGCTCTCACGATTGGGGTGAGGAGTGGGAGGAGTTGACAAGTCTGAATTCTGTAGGGCAAGCTGCAAGCTGGAAACTCCACGAAGGTGATGTGGAATTCTGCAGAAGAAGCTGGCTGGTTGAAGAAGAGATAGAAATCCTTTCTGACTGCTGAAATCCTTAGTTGTCCCTTTAAGGCCTCCAACTGATTGGATAAGGACAGTCTTCTCATAGCTGAAAGCAATCTCCTTTGCTGATTGTACATCTAATCAGCCATAGATGTAATAGACTGGCTAAGGATTAAATCCATCTACAAAATACCCTCATAGTAACAATCAGGCCAGTGCTTGCTTGACTGAACAACTGGACACCATATCGTAGCCAAGGTGACACAGGAAAGTAACCATCACACTGACAGAATATTGGTTTTCTATATAGAACTAAGTGGAGAACAGATGTTGAAGGGCAGGGAGAGGAGGACAAAGTCCTCTTCCCAAGTTCTGCACCACACTTTGGTTCCTGGTATTCAAAGCATTAAAGTTTATTCCCAAGGTTACGCAATTGTGGGGTACATCCATCTTTCCCTCCCTTTCCATGCTTTCCTTTTCATAGATCTCTTCAGCCCCTTTCCTCACTGAATTGCTTTTTTTCCTCACCTAGTTACACAGTAAAAGACCCTAGGCATGTGAATAGTAGTTACAGCTGTGTGTAAATGTGTATATGTGTGTGCGTAAGCGGTGAGCCAGCAACTATTCTATCTCCTCTATATGACCACTAATCTGTAAGTTTTATTAATTTTATGGCCATTAATACATGTTTCTTTCCATTCCAAAATTCAAAGTTAATGAGCACCTAACTTTTATCATGGACATGCTAAAACCTTTTTTAGACTATGGAAATATAAATACACACACACACACATATAGTCCACCTCACATGAAGTTTTGTATCATTAACAAAGGAAAGAAATAAAAATAAATAAGTAAAACTATCTTAGGAAAACACCAAACATTCTTCTACTCTTTAAGGAATGTGTGAAGAGTAAGATTATTTCAAAGGTTTTATGTATGTTTCTGAATACATAGCTCACACCAGCAGGATGATTTAGGGTTTCAAAGCAACTCCCATATTAAATACTATTAGATATTATTTGATCCTCAAAACAAATCTGAGAAGTAGGAACATTTTGTGTTATTTGTTCTTTCATAAGGAAACGTAGTTAATTGACTGTCTGGGTCCCCAGAAAGATTAAGTGGAAGAGCACAGATTTGAACTTAAGTTATCTGATTCCAAGTCCAAAATTTATCATCAAACAAGCTGCCTCCCCAAGATAGCAATGGCTTTCATTTTAATAATAGCAAAATAATTTCCCATATGTTTTATAATTTTACTTGCAAGCCATGAAACCTGAATTTACATGACATAATTTTGGCAAAGCATTGTGCTTAAAAGAAATGTAGTGCAGCAACAATAGATAATTATACAATTTTATACATTCCCTGAAGGACCTCAAAGAAGATTAAAGGGAATATTCTTTCTTCCAGCATGCTCAAGTCTTAGGTTTCTTGCCCTTCTCCTTTTCCTCCCACTATTTTACCCTTGTCTGGGTAAATCTTAGCCAATTCCAACACAAATTTATCATAATGCCAGGGAATAATACCAGAACAAATAGGGAGAAATGCATTGCCAAAGACAAAGTTCACCTTAGGGGGTGGAAAATGGAAGAAACTGAGTAGGCAAAGACAGACTTTTCTTTGGTATGAGGGTAAAGGAGATTTTAAGTATTTACAGTTTAATCTCTCACTTAAGCTTCATCAAATATCCTAGAAACTTTGTTGTGAGACAGGTATGGCAGGCATTACTGCTTCTTTTTACAAAAGAGAAAACCAAATCTTGAATATAATGAGTGAAGGAGGTTTGCCTACTGCAAAAATATAAAGGCCTGAGTGTACTCAAATATATATGTGCAGGTACACACTCCATTACACTTAATTTCCCTGGCTGACCCTCCAGCACCTGTATATGACGCTCAATCAATTAAGACCCAGAACATGTAGAGGAGGAAACAGATCCTCTGCTTATTTATCTACCTTGTGATGCATATAGAGTCCTGAAATTATAGCTTTGTCCTATGATTGTGGCAGCCTCCAGTTCCTGGTATTAATCAAAGGCTGGATAAATGACAGGCTATGGTGGGTAGAGAGGGACAGCTATGCTGAGATGGTAGCCCCAGAGGTGAAACTTTGCTTTGCAATTAGTGAACAGAGGGATAAGGATAGGCAAAGGAGAGCCAATGAATTTAAAATACCCTGGGACTCTCTCCAGCTGCAGGTAGGAGTTCCAACCTCAAGCTTGACCACAGCCACTGAACTAGTTATTCTGATGATTTGTCAGCCGACATTTTTTCCTCTGGCTCACACTGTCATTCTTAGAATTTTCAAGTTTTAAAGCTAAAAATAAATAAGAACAGGCATCTGACTCCAGACAGGAGTTTATTTTCAGATAGACTTTGTATGCTCTTTCACCAGGAATGAAGATGCTGCAACCTTCTGTTGAATTATAACTCCTAGAATCACTTTCATCTCCTACCATACCACCCGCCCCCTTCCCACTGTTCCAGTCACACTGGCCTCCTTCCCACTACTGGAGCATATTAAATCAGGGAATTTACACTGGCCCTTCCCCCTGCTTTGCTCCTAGACCTCATACAACTTCCTTATCATTTACGTTTTAGTGTAAATATCACCTCTTCAGAGAGATCTTATGTCCACCTTGGTTGAAGTATTCTGCATTAGACCAGGTCCTCTAAGAAGCAGATGCTAAGACAGAATTAAGGATGCAAAGAATTCGTCAGGGGACATGCCTGCTAGAGAACATGAGGTAAGGAGGCAGGACAGGGGGGCACACAATCAGGCAGCAATGCAGTTCTGAACCCTGAAGGAAAGAAAGAGGGTTGGTGGAAGCATCCTGAGCTGTCCCGTAATTCTAAGGAAAGTTCAGCATGGTCATAGGGGATTCTTTGGGCCAAAGTTGCCTGTCAGAGGATTCAAATGCTTCCCAAGAATGAGACTGCCTCAGAATCCCTGCTGATTTCAGACAGTGGCTGGGAATAGTCCCCAGGCAGTGTGGCCTTGGTGCAAACTGGAGGATGAATACCACAGGACAGCAGCTCTTCACACTGGGTTATCTGAACAATGCATTCTCATGGCTCCCTCCTTCTTCCATCTCCATCCTATTCCTTGACTTTATTGTCTTCCTAATACTGTCTGCAATTAATATTTCTGCTTTTACTCTTTGTCTCCCCCACTAGGCTGAAAACTCCATGAAAGTAAGAAGGGTGTTTATCTTCATGCCTAAAATTATCTTCAGGCACATAGTATGTGGTTAGTAAATGTTCTTAACTTGCTAAATGACTGAATCAGTGACTGATGAATAAATCATGACCCAAAGCTTTTTCATATTTTTAAACAACCATAAAACATGCTCCTAACTGACCCCCTAAGAAATCCTCTTTCACCTGTCGTGATATTGTAGTCCCATCTCTTAACAGCTATGTTTGCTCCTTTTTACCCACATTCCACTCCAGCATGAACTTTCCAACTCTTTAACTAGCCCTATTCCCATATCACAGTTAAACTCAAACCTCCACTAACACCAGTCCATGCTTACTTCTAAAGGAATAGCAGCATAGATCACTCATTCTTAAAAATGTGTAGTGGCTACTCTATCCCAGCTAATGATCCAGTTCTTTCATTTTGTCCTGAGATTTCACATCAATCCAAACCTTTCTGCCTGTTTTAAAGATTGACAATTACTCACAATTTAGGTATTAACAGAGAATTCTTTGTCTCTGTAGGTTTCCAAGCCATTTTGAATATGCAGAAAGTCCATATCACTTATACTTCTTTCTTTCTAATTATTTCTTCACCACAAGATAAAAACATTATGAAGTAAGAGACTGCAGCTAGCACTAAGTTCTACATTTACAGAATGCTGAATTGGTGTAAAGTATGTCAGTGATCCTAAACAGATCCTGTGCAAAGATTTGAATCCCCATCAAAATTGACCATCTTCTGTTCCACCATACTTTTTCAATTCTCCTTATATTTCCACTAAGGTGATTCATTTTGGATTTTGAGAAATACTCTTAAAAAGTATCCTTGAAGCTGCTTCACTTTCCAGTGTTTCATTTATCTACTTATTTATTTTTTAAAAAACACAATGAGATTAATAAAATATCGTGATTATCAATGTCCCTCACATTTGTTGCCAGGTCACATTTTCTCCCCAAAAGGCAAATTCAATTGTGTCACTCTTTTCAATGACTCTCATTTACCCTTGACCTTAGAGTAAATTCCAAACCCCTCGTATAGTTTCATGTCATAGCCTTTTTTACCTCTCTGGGCCCATTATTCTTCCTTCATTTCACAGCTCACAGTCAATGTCCCTTACACTGAATTGCTATTTTAAGCCTAGCACCTCTTTCTTGGAGCATCCTCCAATCCCACTTACCTCCAGTACGGCTTTCTCCTGCAAATGTTTCAGGTTTCAGCCTGGATGGCGCTGTCTCAGGAAAGCTGGTCCAATGCTCCCTCCACTCAGGCTATGTACAAGATGGCCCTTGCCTGGCTCCCTTAATAACCTTTACTTCCCCAGAAGTGAATATTTCACACTGTGCTAGAATTCTATGACGAAACGTTAGGAATCGCACCTGCTTTGTTATACTACTGAGCGCCTAATAATAAGTAGATATTTACTGGAGAAAGAAAGAAGAGAGGAAGGAAGGAAGGAAGGAAGGAGGGAAGGAAGGAAGGAAGGAGGGAAGGGAGAGAGGGAGGGAGGGAGGGAAGGAGGGAAGGAAGGGAGAGAGGGAGGGAGGGAGGGAGGGAGGGAGGGAAGGAGGGAGAGAGGAAGGAAAAAGAAAGTGAAATTGAGGGAAGGAGGGAGGAAGTGAGGGAGCAAAAGGGGAAAAAAGCATCAGAAAAGAAGGAGGGATATAGGAGAATGAGGTAAAAAGGGAAGGAGCAAAATAAGAGTGGAAAGGAGGGAGCGAAGGAGGGAGGAAGTTACCCCAACTTACTTAGAGCTGATTTGGAACTGGGTGAATCTGAACCTGTATGTATTTGGTCTTATTTCCCACATTTAATCTGTAAAATAAAGAACTAACAGATTTTATATTGCTAATGTATCGTCAGTAATCTATAGCAATTATAAGGAAGCTGTGCTTGTCCTTTAGGTATCGCAGCAGGAAAAACGACCACAGACTCACTCAGATCATCCTTTAACATCCTTTAGGGCACCCAGTAAAAAGGCTGAGCGCTGCAGCTCCAAGGAAATTCAATCCCAGCAGTGCATTTTACTACTGATAAATGCAAGAGACAGGGCTGACTTGAGTCACAGGAACATTTTTTTATGCTCTTTCTGTCCAACTGCTCTCTTACAACAGGTTCAGGTAAGAATCAGTTTTATCAACCCGAAAGAGCACCAGCTAGGATCCCAGAATCCCATAAACTTGCTATGTGACTCTGGGCTTCTCATACCCCCTCTCTGGGTCTCAATTTCAGTAGGCCTCAGATAACAAGAGGATAGCCATCGTCTTTCCTAGCTCTGACATTCTGTTGTTGATGGTTTCAAATACCCCATCTTCCCTGGGTAAGGGTATCTGGGTTAGTTTGTAGCTGGCTCGCCCCCTCTTCCTGCTAGCTTCCCTCTAGAACAGTACATCTTCCTGGCCCCACAAAGTGGCATCAGGCATTCACACAATCTCATTACCCACAAAGATTTCTGTCTTCAGGACCCAGAATATCCAATGGCGATTTACCACACGTCGTTAATATGTTTGTTATATTTTGTTGGTGGAATATGAAAGTTCATCAGCAAGCCCGCACACAGGGAAAGCATATTGAAATGAGCATTACAGATCTGTCAGGCACGAGTTTATGGCCTTTTCTCAGTACTACACTGTAAGTAAAACAAGCCCTGATTGAGTCAGCAGCCTCCTGGGTACTCATTTGCCAAAGTGTGGGGAATTTTAATGCTAAGTTTATC
This sequence comes from Cabassous unicinctus, assembly GCA_029593785.1. Lineage (NCBI taxonomy): Eukaryota > Metazoa > Chordata > Mammalia > Cingulata > Chlamyphoridae > Cabassous > Cabassous unicinctus. The sequence goes on along the minus strand of JAQZBX010063647.1, from coordinate 2,467 downwards.
TGCCTGTGTTAGGCAGGCAGGATGGGGTGGGTGGGTGGGCAGACTGCTTTGGCTTAGGGGTATTATACATGAGCCGGCAAGTCCCACAGACACCAAGAGAGAAGCTTTCAGCGGGTTTGGCCTCTTATCTTCTTATCATCTTATAGATTTTGAAGATGTAGTGCCCTGGAGTTTTAACACTCAGTTTGCAAATCCTCCTTTTAAAACCAATGCATTGAAATGCAATGGAAAAGAGAGAGGAAAAAAAGAAATAGTCACAGAGGAATGGCACTGCAAAAAAAATGTACGATGAAGAATAGAGGAGGAGCGAGCTTCATTAGAATCCCAGTTACTGAGCATGATTGATGCAAATATCTTCACACCTTTTTTTCTTTGCTGGCAACTTCCATGGAGGGTTCAGGCTCCCTCACCAGGGACTTGCGTTCTCTGAAAAGGACTTTGTAGCTGCCGACACTGTCTAAAGGGATTACAAAGCTTTGTAAGTCCAAATTAATGCACTGGGAAAATGAATTTTGGAAACAAGGTTTCTGTTTCTCCTTTTAGGCAAAGAATAGGAAGCAGGAAATTAGGGGAGCATATTTCTACCTATGGGAAGGGATCTGCTTCTATGATTTTGAGAGGGTCAGAAATTTTTCATCAGGCAGTTTCAAAAAGTTGCCCTAACTCAGGTGTTATTAGCATTAACAGACAGTTATCTTACAGTAGCAAAGTCAATCACTTTCTCAGCAAGAAGGCTTATTCAATGTTTTTTTTCTCCCTAGCATGCACTTTGTATTCAAGGGGCCTGAATCTATTTCTTATTCCAGCAGCGTGCAGCTGTGGGTCACCTGGCCAATGTGGGGGCCATTCCACATTCCAGAGGTATGGAGCTGAGATCATTTGGCATTCCAGAAGCATTCTGAAGCTGCAGGTCATTCATTATGCCAAGGTTAGTTTGTCGGCCTGCAGAGCAGAGAGACTTATTCTTTACTGGTTGAGATTGGAAACTCTATGGAACATGCAAGTCCACTGGTATCTGGACAGATGTGGAGAGAAAGATAGAAAATAAAAATTAACAGCAAAGAATTCTTAACTAGTTCTCAGGTAGTATGATGAGGACAGTGTCTGTGGCATGTATATGCAGAGATGGTGATTTTTGAGAAATGAAAGAAAAATACAAATACAAATTGCATAAACTTAATCACCCTGATTTTCTTAATTAAATGAGATCCTGTGACACAGCGATAAGACACACGGGCTCTAGAATTTGGGTTCGAAAATTTGGGTTCGAATCCTGACTCTGGCTCCATATTAATTGTGTGGCTTTTGGGTTTTTACTTAACCTCTTTAAACATCAGGTTCATCATCTGTAAAATGGAGATAATAAAACAATCTACCTTTTTAAGATAAGGTAATATACTTAAAAGTGTTTAGCACAATCCATACCTCAAAAAAACCTCTACAAATATTATGATGATGAAAATTGATGATGACGATGTTGTTTGGGATATTCTTGAAATAAATGAATACAAAGATGATTAATTTCCTTAATGTATAATTAATGTCCATTCACTCTTTTCCATTATCTTCTACCAAGTACCAAATACTGTTTTAGGCACAGAAATTATTTTGCTAAATCTGGACATGATTTTGCTAAATCTGGGCTGTGCCTAACTGATCACATATTTAAATCAATAGGCTCTCAATGAATATCTACTGTGCACAGTGCTCTTTTTAATCCTGGTGGTTAACACAGATCAAGGAGACTTGGCTCCTGTTCTTACTGGAACTATGTCATATGTTTAGATGAACACAAATACTGAGAAATGGAAAAATACATATAATTTCCCTTATATGGAATTCAGAGGATAATCACACTAGACTGTACTCAACATGCGTGTGAACTGGACCTTCCTCAGACCCAGCGGTCCCAAACATTATTATGATGGCGACAAGATGGTTTACCAGCTTCAGTATTACATGTTCATAAATTAAAGCCCAGCAGAATGGGGAGTTGAAGCCATATTAAGAGGAAACTTGATTTGCAGGATTAGAGTGTGAGCTTTATTTTGAAAGGAATAAAGAGAGAAAAAAAATGTATTTTGGTTTGCTTTAGATGTCATTGTTGTACCTGCAGAGGAATAGAAGAATCTGCCTTTATGGATTTCCCAATTTAAATGTTGATTATTGGTGTAACATACCCTTGTATAGTGGATAAAGACAATCAACCCAGGAAGAGAAGTTCATAATAAATGTTTAATTGGGCAACAGGATGAGCCTGACTCTGGGGTGGGCAGTGGTTTTGGTAGGGAATAGTGCCACAGCTGCAGGGAAACTGTATGTGAACTGCTTGACTACTGGAAGTCAGGACCTTATGCAAATGTTACCCACAAAAGACCCCACTGGACCCTACACAAGGTTGAACCCTGAATCTCAGCAGAGTTGCAACACTTACTCTCCAATTCATTGGACTTGCCCAGGACAACTA
>JAQZBX010063646.1:0-16666 GCA_029593785.1 Cabassous unicinctus | reverse complement strand
AAAGCATCTCCTGATATCAGCTGGACCTGCCCCAAACCTACTTCCTCTTCTAAGCCTCTGTGTACAGCACCTTCATTCAGGGCACCATGCTGGAGGACAAATTCTTGCCCCTGCCCCTAACCCTGGCACTGGTGCCCTTTCTGAAGTATCATAAGAACAAATTCCAGTGCAGTTACAGCAGCAGCAGCAGCTCAGCCACTCCTGGGCCTTCCTTCCATGCTCATTCAGATCCCCCTCCTCCTCTCCTCCCTCCTTGGGAGTTGCAGGATGTGGAAGAAAGGAGGGCCCCATCACTCCAGCAGCTGAGGAGGGGATTCTTGTACTAAGGGGAGCTGTGTTAGGAAAAAGAAATCAATAGACTTTTCTTCTTCTCACTGTGCTTTCTCATTAAGGCAGTTGATAGCAAGCTGTATTTCCTTTGAATTTGCTAAATTTATGGTGCTGAATAATTTGAAAATTTCAGAGTTTTAAAGGGGATCCTGGAGAAGGAGCATGTCCACAACATACTGTGAGCACCAAGTGTCCTTTGAAGCACTCTGTGGCCAGGAGAGGGTGACCAACCCTCTTTTTTTGTCTCAACTGAACCTCAGACCTCCCAGCAAAGGCCTGGCTGTTAGGTCCTACTGACTGTGTCATCATTCCACTGTGAGGACAAGAGCTTCATCTCCTGGACTACAGGGGGAGATGTCCTCATTCTGTGACAACTGTGATAGTGTGGAAGTGAATAAAATGCTTCCTGTTGGTATCCTGATGCTGAAGAGGGGTATTTGCCATGGATCCTCTGATGTGATTTTTTCTTAAATATCAACTCCAATATGATTTCCCTTAAGCCATTCATTTTCAGCACTGTTCCCGTGTGTTTTTTTCTTTACTTTGTCATAGACATTTTAGCAAGACACCTGCAAGTTTCCAATCAAAGCATACTGCACCATCTTTTAACAATTCAAGATTGTTTCAAGTTAGAAGTTCTGATAGATTCAGAGAGAGTGGAAAAGCAAATGCAATCATGACAATGAGTACACAAAAGTTGGAACTTTCCAGTTAGTAAGTTGGGATAGTTCTGGTCCAGGATTCACCATATTAAAACTCAAGAAGAAAGAGAACATGGGTACCCCTCTTACATGTCTTTAATATTTAATGGGCAATTTTTCCTCCAACATTTTGAATGTGGCTAAAAGACTTGTTTAATTTAAAATAAAATATTGCTTTCTGTTTATAATTTTATGTAGAACAAATTTTTATTTTAATATTAATTTCTTGAATTTAGTGAGAATGAATTTTTCAAAAATATTTTTAAATTTTACTGTTTTTCTCATCTCATTTTCAAGTACCATAATTGCAATATTTAATAATTTCTCATGAGCCATTAATGATATTAAGTAAGTTTTTTTATATATATATTTCAAAAGATGCTTAGATTACATAATTGTTACACAAAAATACAAGGATTTCCATGTTCCCCACCTCCCACACCTCCCATAAAATCCCATATAAACATCTTTCATTAATGTGGCACATCACCTGCAATGTATATACACATCCTGGGGCTTTGCCACTAAGCATGGACAATAGTCAGCTGCAACTCGTACTCTACAGCCCAATGGACACACCCAAGTCACCTGGTGAGGAGAAGATGATGGACAATGGCCACCCCAGGGAATGGAGAAGGCCTGCAGCCGCCGGCAGGATAATCCCATCCACTGTATCCATGGGATATAAACCCCCTCTCACTTGGAAGTAAGTTTTCATTAATGTTAAGACAGTTTCCAAAAAAGTTTTCTGCAGGCTCCCCTCCTTTAATGCATTTCAGCAATGTGTGGTATTTTTAGTTTACAAATTTTACAATTCCTTGGATAAAATTCTAAGTATTTTGTTCTTTTTGGTGCTGTTCTAAATGATTTTCTCTTATTAATTTACTTTTCAGTTTGTTTGTTGCTATGGTATAGAAATACAACAGATTTTTCTGCAACTTTCCTGACATTGTTTTTTAGCTCTAACAGTATTTTTTTGAATTCTAAGGAAATTCTAAATCATGTCATTTACAAATAGTGATAGTTTTCCATATTTCTTTCCAATTTGTATGCCTTATCATTCTTTTTCTTCCCTAATTGTTCTGGATAGGACACCCAGGGCAATGATGAATGACAGTGATGAAAGCAGGCATCTTTGCTTTGTTACTGATCCTTTTGAGAAAGTTTTCAATTTTACATCATTGGGTATGATACTAGTTATGTGTTCCTAGTTTTGTTTGATTGTTTATTTGTTTTTAACCATGAAAGGGTATTAAATTTTGGTGAGTGGCTTTTCTGTGACAATAGATGTGAGCACAGTTTATTTCTTTGTTGATTTAATGTTGCATATTACTTTCCTTTTTAAATAGATTTTAGTTTTAAATTATTTTTTATTAGAGAAGTTTTAGATTTACAGAAAAATCATGCATAAATTAGTGTTCCCATACCCCTCCCACACACTCATATTTCCCTGTTAACACTGCCTTAATGTAGTACCTTTTTACAGTTGATTAAGCAGAATTATGATAATTATAATAACTACAGTCCATAGTTAACATTAGCTTTCACTGTTTTTGTTGAACAAATCTATGATTTAAAAAATTTTATATTCTGGTACAACCTAAAACTTGTAATTTGGAAGATTTGTTGTTATATGGAAAAATGGAATTTCTCTTTTAATCCATGACACAAGTTTGGAGTTAGAAATGGGAGACAAAGCCACAGGAGGGAAAAAAGTGTAACATTAAGAATAGAGCAGCAGGTTCTGGGGAAGGTAGAAATGAGTAGGCCAGAGCTTTGACTCTGGGCTATCTTATTCATAAACAGGGTTGCCTCAGAATTGTATGGGCACCAGTGATTTATTTGCCAAATCATATAGATTCTTTTCAGTATTTAATCTTTTTAAAATGTCTTAGCAATTTTAAACACTGATAGAATGTTATTTTTATAAAAGATTGTATTTATTTTTTCATTATAAAATCTTTTGGGAAAATAATTGAACCACAGTCCCAGTGTCTTAAAAGAACAACTATTGTTTTGGTGTATTTTCTTCCCATTCTTTTTTATTAAGTATGTTTTTATAGAGTTGTAATGATTCTGGACTTTTCCTCCCTACTGAAGAAGGCTTCATATAGGGAATCAATAGATGGATCTCAAACCTGGCAAGAAGTCCAGGTGGACATCAATACTCCTAAGATGGCTGCTGGAAGAACCTCAGAAGATTTCTGCAACCCAGAATGAGATTCCCTCCAGAAGCTAGGAGAAGTCCTGGATATTCTCCAGAGACATTATCATTGGGCCAAACTGGGGGATTGATGGGTGGGGTAATCAAGCAAAACAGCAAACACCTGTCACTCCTCCCATGCCTTTAGCAAAGGGGTGGAATAGTTAATGGTTTAAAATAAATCCAAATAAAGACTCACTGATGGTTCAGGCAAAAAAATAAAAATAAAAATAAAAATAAAAGCAAGTGCAAAAGTCTCTGCCTCCCGCTGTCAGCTATTGGTCCTCTTGGCTTCTGTGCCCTGCTTTTATTGTGTCCCCCTGCATGGAAGAACCTGCAAGTAAAACCTGGCCATTTATAACCCATAATGGGAAATTGTAGTCTATAAATTAGCCTGTATTATCACTCTTCAGCCCCTTACCCTCTACCAGGGACCCATGATCTGTTATTTTCTCCTATTTCTCTTCCCTCCCTACCTTAATAAATTCCTGGACTAACTAACCTGATATGCTCTGAAATTCATTTCTGCAGTGTAAGTCAACAACCTAGACAAAATCTGGTAACACAACTTTTAAATTAACATTTTGAGTATTTTACATAGCTTTCATAATCATTTCAATGTAATTGTGATTTTTAAAATGCATGATTTTTCCTTCTGTTGATGTGGTACAAATTAACTATACATTTTACTTCCTGATTTTCATTGTTCTAAATTATTCTGAAATAACATGCTTTTTCTATATTTCTGTAGCTTACTTGCTTAGGGTAATTTGCAGGGAGTGGAGTTACTGAGCCAAAGGGTATGATTTGTTTAAGTCAATTGTTAGTAAAATAGTCACATTGTTTTCCAGAAGTGTTTTACCAAATTTACATAATGCCTAACAGAGTATGTATGCCCTTGTTTCACTGTAAACTTCTCACTACTTAGTGTTGCCTATTTTCACCTTTGTTAATTTGATAGAAAATATAATATCTGTTTTGTATTTATTTTGCTACTTCCTTAGAAGCAAATTGATTTATAGACTACAGTTTCCCATTATGGATTATGAAACCTTAGAAGCCCAGAAACCTTAGAAGCAAACTTTTAGGAACTTTAAAGATTATGCCAGCCTCTACAATTTATCAGAACCTAGAGGAGCAACATGGTTTGCCCAAAGCTTATAGCTGGTTAGCCGCAGAAGGGGATCAGTATCTAGACTTCTTTGATTCTTAGTCTTTCATTACTGCACATTCTGTGACTGCTGATTTCTAGTTTGTTACTTTGGGGCTCTACACCTTTAAATATCCATTTGCAAATGACTCTGTGGAATGGGGACTGACCAGTTTTACTAAGTGATTGCACATTTTGTGAAAAAATGAAGATGCTTTGCCTTCCAAGTATTTGTCACATCCATTTAAGCTTAGGAAATATAGAAATGTGTTCTGTTTTAGCAGAATATTTGGGTAATGTTGATTTGAATTACAGTTTGTAGTTGTCTTTTTTGGCGGTCCGGTTTTCATATTATGTCAATTGTGATTTTTAAGAAAAAATCCTGTTGGGTCTCCACATACTGAGCTTCTGGAATAGTATTTGGAATTGGAGCCTTGGAATTAGAGCACTATTTTATACATTCTATTTAATCAAATAAATAATCTCTGAGTGAAGCACATGTGGAGCTAGAAGACAATGCTTTCTTTTATAGAGAGTAATTATTTTATTACATATTTGTGTTTGTAGTATGTTACAAATCTCATTAATCATGTGGTTTTTTTTGAATGTGCCAAAGAAAGTAAAGACTAAAAATTCCCCATATTGCATTTCTAGGCATTGTTTTGTTTTCTAAGCACAACTTCAGTCTAAAACATGAAGGTATTAGCATCTTTTTAGTGCATGTTTCCCCTTCAACTCAGGTGCCATAATTGGAGAAAGGTGCTATAGAGCTGTGAGCTCTTGACTGTAAAGGCTGTTAATCATGTAGAACTTAGTTTCATCTGTGGAGAAGAATATAATTGGAGCATAGTTAGTTGACTGAGATTTTGAGTCAATATTATTTTTATCTTAGATTTTACTTTTGATTTCCCTCTTTTATAGCTTTACATGCATGTTTTTAGATGCTCTTTTAGGTAATAAACTTTCAAGGAAGTGAAGCCAATCTCAGAACTTTTAATCCTGTTGCAAGCAACATATGGCAAGTAAAGACTTGGCTGACCAATAAGAATATGTGCCCTTAGAAACCTAACATTTTCATAGTAGGGGAGTTTATGTACTGCTGAATATGCAAGGTGCAAACTGTCACATAGCGTATTTTAATGGTAATTAATAGTTGGAACATTTAAGAGGGGGTGATAAAAGAGGAAAAATGTTATGGCATACCCTGGGAATGATACCCTTGATGTGTCTTTCATTTCTTTGTTTCTTTTGGTCTTCATCAACTGATTAGTAATTTTCCATTGCTGTATGCATTCTTCCTAAATTATTGTCTTTTGTCATTGAAAACAACTTTAAAGGCCATTTTTCAATAGAGGAAAAATACTGAAAAGAAGTGGTAGGTTCCTGTGCAGCCAGAATTTAAATTGAAAGGTAACAAATGATCGTCAACATATAATTAGAAAACTTAGTACAAATTGCTTCTTTTTTCCTTTCTTTGTTCCTTTCTTGTTTTCTCCCTTCTACCTACTCTCCTTCCCTTATTCCACGTGGGCCAAGAACACAGAAATCAAAGGCTTTACTTGAGCCTGTTCTATTTACATGACTAATAATAGATTGATATTTTGAATATGCACTCATGCAATCATTTTTGGGTTTGCATTAAATTAGTAGTTTTATAAGGAAATAAATGATTGTCTTGTGAATTGTAACATTCTATCAGTTCTTTAGAAATCATTTTTCTGAGAAGCTCAAATTGTATGAAAGCTTATCATAGTACCTCCATGATGAAATGTGATAATGTGTGTAAGACATTACGAAGGTGATAAATAACAATGTAGGAAGAACACAAACTCTTATTTGTGACTCATAATTTAGAGATTTTAAGTTCCTCTTAGATTAATTGGATTTAGAAAAAGGTACATTTTACTATGTTTATTCATTAATTCACTGAATAACATTTACTGAATATCTACTCTTTGCAAGGCTTAGTAGATGCTTAGAGTATAGTTATGAACCAGATATACTGTCCCTACCATCATGAAGCTTATATTTTTATCAAGGGAAACAGATATAAAGCAACCAATTACACAGTAATTGATTGAAATACAGTTGTAGTAAGTCCCAAGAAAAATAGAGAATGCTGTGAAAATGCATAATTATATAAAGCTGTTCTTATAAAAATTTAAGTGTTGTGTTGGTTCACCAGCTTTCATGAGAGGACCACAAGCCTCCCTCATGACTGTGTGGTCCAGCACAGGCTGACGAGAATGAAAGAAGTGGGTGGGGCCCTTCCTGAGAGGTATATGGCTCCAAAGGTTAGAGGTGGGTCAGAGGCAAGAGAGCACCTGTGAGGGGAGGGCTTTAGACAATGGGGTATGCTGGGGATAGATGAAGGATATAGGGGAAATAATTCACCCTGGCACTCTGAGAGAGGGAGCATGGCAAGGGAGCCTCTCATTTACAGTGGGAAGAGTCATACCTGCCAGGCAGGTAGGCTGACAAATAATTGCAGGGCTGGTACCTAAAGCCTCTGCTCTATGGGGTGGGTAAGTAGCCCAGCCCCCAGACAGGCCCATAGCCAGCCAAGCAGCCCCTTCCCTGGATGAAATCAGGAAGCTCAGCACCCAGGCACTTGGTCTTTCACAGAAGCCAGTACTTGTATTCAGGGTACCCCTCCAGATGCTAGGCCTGGAGCCACTTCACCTGAGCCTGGGGCTCAGTGTCTGTGGTTTTCTATTTAAACAAAGCAATTATTACACCATTTTATTGGAAACTGGCTTAAAGTTAAGGCACACTAAACTTTATGGTTTTCTTTGAGGTTACAATTTTGTAGCAGCTTTCAATACTTTTCTGGGACAAGGCTGTTCTTGGTTTTCATATCACATGCAAAGATCCAATGCAGAACACTTAATAACTGGCATTCTACATTCACTTCAGCAACCTAAGCTCAAAACAGTATGAATTTATGTACATTGTACTTTATTAATCCAAAGGTCATTAAAGTTTATTAGAAAGCTTCTTTTATGAATAAAGTGCAGAGAGTCAAAATCTGAAGACTGCTGTAAAAATATTCAGGAATGTATTATAATACTTTAACTTGGTTTCAAATGCCCAAGAAGTCAGAGAAATAAGACCAAAGAATTTGTTAAAGGAGACTTTAATATGTGATCATTTAAGGGTAGAAATGTTAATTCAAATAGAGACATTATATAACTTTAAAAGGCCAAGATGCTGTTCCCTGAGTTTTCAACAGTTTTGGGCCATGGTGCTGTGCAAGTGAACTTGCTTTTTTTTTCAGGTTGGGAATCTGGGGTAACTCCATTGAAGAAGTGACATTTGAGTTAGTTTATTTATCATTACCACAAATGTGAATGAAGAGTTCAGATTAAATGAATGCTTAGGGAAATATCTAAATAAAAAACTATTAAAGTTTTAATAATAAACATGGCAACATAAATTTATATTCCATTTTATTATTTTTTTGAAGATTTATTTCATTTATTTATTTCTCCCTTCCCCCTTATTGTTTGCATTTCCTGTGTCTATTTATTTTGTGCTGGTCTTCTTTTTATTTAGGAGGCACCAGAACTGAACCTGGGACAATCCATGTGGGAGGGAAGTACCTATTTGCTTGAGCCACCTCTACTCCCTGCTTTTTGGTGTCTCTCATTATGTTTTTCTCCATGTGTCTCTTATTGCATCATCTTGCAGTGTCAGATCACCATGCCAACCCATCATGTCAGCTCACTGTCTTCCTCTTGTTCTTTAGGAGGCACAAGGAACCAAATCCAGACCTCCCATGTGGTAGGTAGGAGCTCCATCACTTGAACCACATCAGCTTCCCCCATTCTATTGTTGACCCTCCACTTACTCAATTCATTTGAAACTCTGGGCTTCATTTATTTAATGTTAGAATCCACAATTCCTACATGTAGCTGTGTATAGGGTGAAAGACTTCATGAACTCATTTCAGTCTTTACATCTCGCAATTATCAAAAACTTCCAAGTTATAATAGATTTGAAAATATTTGTTAAAATGCATTAAACTTATTTTATATGGCATCTTATTGTTACTTCCTTTAATAAATACACCAAAGCAATTCTATTGCTGATCTTTCCAGGTAAGCACATCTATTAGACTGTGAGCTTCTCAGTTACAGAAGCCATATCTCTTGAACCTTGTATGATGTGAGACATATAATAAGTGGTAACTATATACTGAACAAGTCTAATTATGAATAATCTGTTTTAATGAGGTGGAAGCAACTTGGTGACTGACCTTTGTGTGTTTTGTAAGCAACCTTAGAGCATAATGAATAGTTAAGAGCAGGGGGATTTGAAATCACAAAGCCTGGTTTTGAATCCCAGTTCCTTAATGCAATGCATGTGCATCCTTAGGAAAATCACTACATTTCTCTAAATTCCATTTTCCTTGTCTATAGAATATACTTAGACTACATGTGTCAAGTACTTAGCATAGTGTCTAAAACATAGGAACCATTCCATAATTGGTGGCTAATGTTATTACAAAGAGACTGTATCAAAATTTTAAAAATCTGTTTGGGTTTATCTGTGAAGTTTGTGGGAGCCCAGGACCCAGGCTACCCACCTTAAATGAAACACAGCATGAAGCACATAGTCACCAGCAAAACCTAGACACTCACTAGTTAAAAGTAACATGCCAACAAACAGCAAGATGGTGGCAGAGTAAGGAGCTCCTAGAGTCAGCTCATGCTACAAGGCAGTTAGCAATCACCCAGAGCTATCTAAAGCACCTGTTTGGGGGCTCCAGGATACCAGAAGAGCCTCCTGTGACATCCCTGAAGGAATGTAAGGAGGAGACTGCCCATCTGCAGAGAAGATTCATAAGTACAGAACTCTATGACATGGAGGCCAGTATCCTTCCTCCACTGGCAGCACAAGCTACATAGCGAGCTATTCCATGACTAGAACTGGAAACCCCATTTTCCAAAAATGGGAAAGGAAGAGATACTTGCCACCAACCTCAGCTACTGATTAGTAAATTTGGTGGGTTTAAGTTTAATTCTAAGAACAGCTAAAATTTGAACCTGCCCAAACAGAAAGAGGCCAGTAGCTACCATTTTAACTCCACCCCTTGCACAAGGGGAATCAGGACAGATTGAAAATCACAGTGCTGGTAAGGACCTGCTTCTTTCCATCCAGGTTGGATTGCATCTTTAGCTTAAGGTCCAGCCACACCTCCAGCAGAAAGGGAGTTGGGGGAACATTCACCAAACTTTCCAGGAAAATACAGTCCACCCCATGGAGGCTGGTGATCATCCTACTCTTGCAGCACAAGCCACCTAAGGAACTATTCTGTGGCTGGAATTCGAAGCTCCATTTCCCAAAAACAGGGGAGGAAGAGATGGTTGGCCAATGACTTCCGCTACTAATTAGTAAATATAGATGGCTAAAGAATAACACTAGGAACACTAAAGTTTGAATCTATCCAAGTCAGAAAGAGGCAGGTAGCCAGCATTTTCACTCTACTCCTGGCATGGAGGAAAGCAGTGTTGACTGAAAAATCACAGTGAAGATAAGGACTGGCTTCTTTAACCCAGATGAGCCCTCAGCCCTAGCTTAGGCTTCAGGCCCACATCTAGCAGGGAGGTAGATGGTGGACCCTGCACCAGCCTCTCTGGTTACTGTAAGTACCTTGGAAAGGCACAGACTGAATAGTTGGAAGTTTACTGGGGTAACTGTCATTATTTTGGACCCATATGTCATAGATTGTTGCCCACACCTACAGCCCAATCCCTGCCCTAGGCAAGGGAGAAATGGGTTTGGAGCTTCATCAGTCTCTTTGGGTAACTACAGTCTAGGACTGCATGACTTGGATTATGACACATGGTTGTGGCTCTGTCCCTACCCCTGGCAAAGGAGAAAGTTGGGAGAAGCTTCACTGGTCCCTGGGGCAATGAGGGCAGCTTGAGTTTCACAGCTTATAGCACTAGCTAGATCCTTTGATCCTACTACACATCCAGCAAGGGAGAAAGAGAAAGAAAGCCCTAAACTAAAGAGAGAAACTGCACCCAGAATGAATTCATCTAGTAAGCCAGATATCAAGACATCAACAAAAAATTACAATCCACCCCAAGAAACAAGAAGATATGGTCCAGTTAAAAGAACAAGATAAGCCTCCAGATGACATAAAGTAGTTGAGACAACTAATTATAGATGTTTAAACAAATCTACTTAATAAATTTGATGAAATGGCTAAAGAGAGTAAGGATATTAAGAAGATATTGAATAAGCAGAAAGAAGAATTGTGAGCACATAGAAAAACAGCAGATCTTATTGGAATGAAAGGCATAATAAATGAAATTTAAAACACCCTGGAGTCATATAATAGCAGATTTGAGGAGGCAAAAGTAAGGACTGGTGAGCTTCAAGAAATGGTCTCCAAAAGTGAACATACAAAAGAACAGATGAAGAGATGAATGGAAAAAATTGAACAAACTCTCAGAGAATTAAATGACAGTAAGAGACATGCAAACAGACATGTCATGGGCATCCAAGAAGGAGAAGAGAAGGGGAAAGGGGCAGGAGGACTATTTGAAGAAATAATGGTAGAAAACTTCCTAACCCTATTGAAGGACATAGATGTCCATGTCCAAGAAGCACAACACACTCCCATCTGAATAAATGCAAAAAGACTAACTCTGAGACACATACTAATCAGAATGTCAAATGCAAAAGGCAAAGAATTCTGAAAGCAGCAAGAGAAAGCAATGTATAACATATAAGGGATACCCATTAAGATTAAGTGCCAATTTCTCATCAGAAACCATGGAGACAAGAAAACAGTGGGATGATATATTTAAGATACTGCAAGAGAAAAATTTTTGGCCAAAAATTTTATATATGGCAAAATTGTCTTTCAAAAATGATGACAAGTTTAGAATTTTCACAGATAAACAGAAACTGAGAGTTTGTAAAAACAAGTCTGGCTTTACAGGAAATACTAAAGGCTGTGCTACAGTCTGAAAAGAAAAAACAGCATAGAGAGGCTGGAAGAGACTCTAGAAATGAAGATTATACAGGTGAAAGTAACTAAAAGTCTCAAAAGACAGGTGAAAATAAAATATGACAGATAAAACCCAAAGGTCAAAATGGGTAAAATAAGAACTGCCTTTACAGTAATAACAGTGAACATTAATGGATTAAACTCCCCAATCAAAAGACACAGACTGGCAGAATGGATCAGAAAATTTGAGCCACACCTATGCTGACTGCAAGAGACTCACCTTAGGCCTAATGATACCAATAGATTGAAAGTGAACAGCTGTAAAATGGTATTCCATGCATGCAGTAACAACAACAACAAAAAAAGCCACAGAGGCTATATTAATATCACATGAAATAAGCTTTAAAAGGGGGAGGATTTTGGGTATGTGAGAGTCACCTGTATTCTGAGTGTGACTTTGCTGTGACCTAAAACTTCTTTGAAAACAAAATGAAAAGTAGTGGGACACTGGGGAATGAGAGGGGGAAGGTGTCATGGTACAGACTGGACACCAGATATTGCAGTGATGAAAGGCAAAAGGTCAAAAAATATTTTTAAAAAATATTTTTCAGTTTTTTAATATCCCAATCTTTTAATTTTATTCTATTTTTGTTTTTATAAAATTTTTATGTATTTTATCTCTTACATTTAAACTTATCATAATTATTTCATATTCCTATTAATTGTATTCAGGTATTCAGATAGCTTCATGATTGAAGAAGCTTTGGATCACAGAAGGGTTACTACTGGGGTGGGGGAGGATTGTTGGTGTGGGGTGTCAGGGATAGGGGATGCATGGGAGGAAGTTCACCTGAGCATAAATATAAGGTATATTAAAATTTTCAAATGTTCATGGGGCATTGCCCCAGTGGGTGGAGAATCACTCAAAATGAGAGAATAGTGAATTCCTATCCTGGAGAGTTCTGAAACATTCTCTAAGGGAGCAGCAACAGTACCCCAAGTGCAGGGGTAGTGACTGGTGAAGGAGGATGATTTGCTAATGGGTCCCTGATATTGATGACTAGCTTTATGAGTCTTTGTTTTTGATATTGAAATTTAGCCTTTTGTTATGTGGTGCCTAAGAGTTGCCTCCTGAGAGCCTCCTTTTTGCTCAAATGTGGCCTCTCTCTAAGACAAACACAGCATATGCATGCATTACCTTCCTCCCAACATGGGACATGACTCCCAGGGATTAGCCTCCCTGGCACTGAGGGATTGCTACCAAGTGCCAAGTGGCAATGCAACTGGAAAAAGACCGTGATTTAAAGGGGTAAAAGGCAGAGACAAATGACTTTATATGTCTAAGAGACTTCAAAATGTGTAGGGAGTGCATCCCAGAGGTAATGCTTATGCACATCTCAGTAGGATCTCATAGAATTCCAAAGTGGATATCATCCTAAATAGTGGGACTCCTGAGGGCTCTGGAGACACCCATGTCCTAAGTCAGGGCAGGTAACTCTGGAGTTTGGTGCCTTGCCAGTGGGCCCTAAATTGGAGTTTGTGCTCCTCAGAGTGAAAGAGTTGGACTCAACTATGTCTTCCCGGCACATAGCTCACTGCCCCTCTTTTCACACCTACACTTGGTGCTGGGGTTTGTAGGCATACATCCAGAGACTTGAGAATTTGGGCAGTCCATGTGCCAGCTGAGCCCAGAACCTCGGTGGAGCAGCAACTTCTAATCTACAGCTCATTGGACTCACCCAGGACAACTGGTGGGGTAATGATGATGGACAACGGCCATCCCAAGGAATGGAGAGAGTCTGCAGTTGCAGGTGGGATAATCCCATCCATCTTCCCCATGGGATATAAGGCCCCTCTCAATTGGAGGTGGAGTGGACCTCACCATCTCAGACTCCTCAGGATGGGAGCAAGAGCTATGGATTAGAGTGGACTTACTGGTCTTCTACTATAGATATATTGCAATTCAAGCAATGGAAGAAATTACACATTAATGTGGAGCCAGTGGCCACTGCAGGCTCTGGGGGCAGGGATAGGGAAAAGCAGTTGTAATGCAGGGGATTTTTCAGGGCTTGGAAATTGTCCTGAGTGATATTGCAATGACAGATATAGGCCATTTTACATCATCATATAACATGCAGAACTGTGTGGGAGAGAATGTGTTCTACAATGTGCAGTATGGTGCATTCTTAATGGCAAAGTCCCAGGATGTGTTTATCAATTGCAATTAATGTGCTACAGTAATGAAGGAAGTTTATGTGAGAGATTGTGGGGTGTGTGGGAGGTGGGGCATATGGGAATCCCTATAATTTTTGTGTAACATTCATGTAATCTAAGTATCTTTAAAATAATAAAAAAATAAGAAAGATACAGGGTCAACAAAATAAAAAACAACCAGTTCAGAAAAAAAAGACACCAATGATGTGCAATCTGAGGAGGAAGTCAAGAAAAAAATTCCATTTACAATAGTAACTAAATATTTAGGAACAAACTCAACCAATGATGTAAAGAATTTATATTCAGCATACAGCAACTCATTAAAATAAATTTAAAAATACCTAAATAATTGGAAAAACATTCCATGCTCACAGATTGGAAGTGTAAATATCATTAAAATGTCAATGCTACCCAAATTGATATACAGATTCAATGCAATCCCAATATAAACTCCATTAGCTTTTTAAAAAGTAAATGGAAAGTATGATTATCAAATTTATTTGGAAAGGTAAGGGGTTCTGAATAGCCAGAAGCATCTTAAAAAGGAAAAGCAATGTTGGAGGACTCTCACTTTAAATCATATTGCCTAGTTACAGTGGTAAAAGCAGCATAGTACTGGCATAAAGAAAGACACATAGACCAATGGAACCAAATTGATGGTTCAGAAACAGACCCTCACATCTATGCTCAAGTGATGTTTGACTAGTCTGTCAAAACCACCCAGCTCAGGCAGAACAGTCCATTCAACAAACAGTGCTGGGAGAACTAGATATCCATAGCCAAAAGATGGAAAGAGGACTCTATCGCACACCTTATACAAAAATTAACTCAAAATTGATCAAAAACATAAATATAAAGTAAGAACCATAAAGATTCTAGAAGAAAATGTAGGATACTATCTTCAATACATCGTGGTAGGTGGTGGATTCTTAAAGGAGATGAGGAGAACTGAGATGGACTACTGATGTTTAATGTATGTAGAAGTTTTAATTAACTTTACAGTAAAAGTGTGGAAATGTATAGAGTTGATGGTAACACATTATAGTGAGTAACAGCTGCTTTTTAAATCATAATGTGGCTGAAGAGGTTAGTCTAAGGATATAAATGCCAATTGAAAGAAAGCTAGGGAATAATCAAGGGACTGAATAATACAGTGAACCCAGAGGTGGAGGAGAATTGTGGCTGATGGTTCAGATGCAAGAGTGTCTTTTGTGAGCTAGAGCACATATACATCACTATTGTAGGGGGGTGGAATGTGGAGAAACATGGGAAAAAATACAACTGGAGTGATGTATGGAGTGTAGTTAACAGTAATAATGTAATAACCATGTGCTTATGCCAATGATGTACTGTGTTGATAACGGTGAAGTATGGAAAGTGTGTGCCAAATGTATGCTATGGACCTGGTAATAGTTTGATGATATTATCTTGTAATCTGTTACAAATGTGTGCTGTGTTGATAGAGGGGTGTTGCATGGGAATTCTGCCATGTGCAAGATTGTTTTGTAAGTTTACAACTTCTGTCATAAAAATATATTCAATAAATAATAATAGAGTGGGTTGGGGAAAAATAAACTAAATGTTAGATAAGGACTTTAGTTAGTAGCAAGATTTTGATGATATTCTTCATAATTTGTAACAAATGTCTCACAAAAATGCAAGGTGGTGGTGAGTTGATGTTTGGGACCCCTGTATAATGTTATGCATGTTTCCTTTGTAAGTTCACAACATTTACTATACACTTATTTTTTATGTATGGTCATGTATAAATGATATAAAAATAATAATACTAATAAGGTGGGTTGGGAAAAAATACACCAAATGTAAGATACTTTGGTTAGTAGTAATATTTTGAGGATGCTCTTTAGTAATTAAAGTGTTTCACAGCAATGCAAGGTATTGGTGGTAAGGTGAGGTATTGGAGCCCTGTATGATGTTATGTATATTTGTTTTGAAAGTTCACAAGTATTACTACACACTTACTGTTTATGTTTGTTTATATGTGAATGATATACTTCAAAAATTTTTAAAAAATTTAAAAAGATTACATGCCTTCCTGGAGGAAAGAATGTACAGAGGGTACTGTAAACTCTAATCTTCTCAAGGCTATATACTCCCTTCATGCAATAATATCACCAGACACCCCAATTGTGCACTTCATGTAACTCTGGCAAAATCTCAGTACTCATACCCCATGGAATATCTTTGTTTTAAGACCCCTTATATTGCTCCTCCTTTTCTTGCTTTTCTGCAAAATGCTAATTTTATTCTCCAACCAGCAGAGACTGTCCTGTACGTAAGTCCCAATAAAGCTCATGTCTAACTCTGTCCTGAGTTTGTCCTTTGGTCTTGCAGCTGTCCCTACCCTTGCCCTTCATGAGTTGGGTAGGAACAATTGGTGAGCCACCATCCAAGAGACTGAAGGACCACCAGCAGTGGCAGGCATAAGCTCCAGGAAGGAGAATCCATAGGGCAAACCCTGAGTTGGCCTATAACATCCATTTGGTGAAGGGTGCCTTCCCTCTTAGATTAATGGGGACCAGATAAGTGGGGATTGCTGAGAGATTATGGGATTGCCTATTATCTTGACTGTTGTGGAACTCTGTGTGAGTATGGGGAAACACCAAAATATTCTGGAGGGGGTAAAGCACAAGCTTTAGAAGATTACGAAGTTTAATAAAGACAGCACACACACTGTCACAGCAGTCAGCTGGCTGGTTGTTTTTAGCAAATGGTTTTGCTGCAGAAGATTGTCCAGAGAAAGACAAATAAATCTGCCATTGATATGAGGACTTAAAGGTAGACAGGAATATGAAACTGACACAGGCAAAAATGAAAGATTCTTAACTGATCACCTGTGCCAAGTTGATCACTTAAAAACTCTGGCTTGTAGGTATGCTTGGGCTAGAGACACCAGGCTTCCTCAAGTCAAGGTCTGAATGATATTAAACAACCCAGGGTGGGACCCTAACGTTTGGGATCCTATGGATTCCTCTTCATATGAGGAAAAGGAGGAGGAATGGGAGGTGGAAGAAGATAGTGATTCAGATTTAGAAACTATAGAAGAAGAATCTTTAAATCCTGTTAGACCACTTGTGCAA
>JAQZBX010063645.1:0-16648 GCA_029593785.1 Cabassous unicinctus | reverse complement strand
TTTTTTTTTTTTTTTTCTGCGTCTGTTTCTCTCCCTTTGTTGGATCATCTTGCTGCGCCAGCTCATGGCGCTGTGCTGGCCGTCAGCCCACCATGCCATGCAGGCTGGCTTGCCTTCACCAGGAGGCCCCGGAAATCGAACCCGGGGCCTCCCATATGGTAAACGGGAGCCCAACTAATTGAACCACAGCCGCTTCCCATATCCATCTTTAAATCCTCCTCAGGTTAGAGACTAATGCTTGCATATACAAATTCCTCAATAAATGTTAAATGAATAAACAAAATAGAGTGTAGTAAGGGACAACGTTTTGACCAGTTTTTAAGTATGTAAGGATGACATTTACAATGGTCTGAATTGTATAAGTAACATAAAGGGCTGCCTTACAAGGATGTTAGAAGAAAAGATTGGATAATTAGTCCTCAGGATTTGGGGAAATAGAGTCTCTGAGAGAAGGATTGATAATGGTTTTTAGAATCTACTTCAACTCTACTATTACATCTATTGATTTGAACCCATATATATCAGTGCCTCATTTCCTTCTTATATGACTAAGTGTTTCTATTCAGTATATATTTTTTCCCTCACATAATGCTCTTAATCACAATGTTTCGGTATCATTTGATATATGCTCGTTAAATAATGATTCCAATTTTTTTTATTTGACTTGTGGAATCAGTCTCACAATTTAAGGTAATGCTTTGTAAAACACTTAATGTTCTCGTAAAGGAAGTACATGTGAAGGCTCAGCCAGATCAAAATGTCCTGAGTTTTATGTGAAAGGACCAGTAAGTTTTCTATGTGACACAACCATACCAGATCAATTAAGGTACTACAGATGTTTTTATCTCAATTGACTGGATATTTCCGACATTAGGACAAACATTAAGGGATCAATTTATCCCTCAAAAAATACTAATATTTAATTTATACCTCATATATAGTTACAAATAAAAATGATATGCTATGCACTACACGCAAAATTGAAACAATATGTAATTCAATAAACTATTTCTTTTAGCTCCTAAAATAAATGGGGTATAAAAATTAATAAGACACTTTCTCTTAAGAAGTTTAGATTCTGGTGGTGAGAATAAAACTCTTAACAAAATGACTATAACACAGTATGGAAAATGCTAAGTGATAGACGTGCCATTAAATATACTACTTCAGTTCAGAAAAGAGAGCGATTCAAGATTGTAAGGTTAATGGAAAGTGTGGCATTTGAGCAGGGCCTGAAGGACGTGTAGTTTTTGGATGTCTAGAGATGAGGAAGACGAGCATTTAAGCAGCTACAGTGGAGCAAAGCATGGAGGCAGGAAAGCACAATGTGTGAAATTGTATTTAATTGGGCTTCGAGTATCGGAAGGGAAGTCACAGGAATTAATCTACAAAGTTAGATTATGTGAGGCCGGAATTTGATAATGAATTTGGGCAGTGTTTGTTAGCACGTGGGTAAGCCAGTGAATAATTTAAAGCAGTTAAATGGACAGAAGTCTTATTTTCTGAAGATGAACCTGGAGTGATGGTTAAGGTCTATTAGAATGGGAAAGGAATGAAGTTAGACTATCGAGGAAAGTAGTCTCAAAATCGAGATAAGATGCAGTAGGGGCCTGAAACAGGGAAGAGGTATAGGAACAATGAAAGGATGGGTTTGAGAGTTACTGTAAAATTAGAATCAAAGTTGACTGATATCTTGGTTTAGGAAAGGCAATGTTGACAAGAACCCAAGAGAGAAAAGTAGGTTTGGCAAGGAAAGGGGTGAGTTCTGCTGAAAGCATGCTGAGTGTGGGGTAGGAATAGGGCAGCCAGGCTGAAATATCAGTAGGTAGTTGGAAATTTGGGGATAACGTTTGGAAAGTGGTCTGTGTATTGGTGGAAATAAATTTGGAAGTTGTTCACAAAGAAATCTGTTTATATTATAAGAGGAATGAGACACCTAAGAGGAAAAAAAAACATAGTATATATTATTTTATGAGATAACTAAGCTTCAAAATACAAACACATGCTATTTTTAAATTATATTTATTCCCTTAAAAGAATACATGGATTTAGTGATTGGAACACATTGTGTTTTTGGCAATATTCCTATAAGAGCAAATTGGTTATAAGAGAAAAAAAGATTTCCTATATTAACCTCCATTTTATTTCATGCTTATTTAAGCACTGAAATGAACATTAAGCAAGGTCTTTCACAAAATATTTATGATGTTTAATATAGTTCTGATAAACTTGTAATGTTTTTGCAGCCAAAAACCGATAAATTTTTAAATAAACCACAATATACAATTGGATCCAGAAAGCCTGCCTTTTTAACTGCATTAAGCAATGATTATCTCTTCAGTCTTCTCACAGGAACAATTAGCATAAAAGGAAATTCTGATTTGTGTGCAGCCCTCTATAACTGGAATGGAACAAAAATTCATTGGTCTTTCCTATCAATGAGAATAACCATTTGCTACATTTAATTTTCACTGCCCTAGAACCTGCAGTTATTAATCTTGTTTCTTACCCTGTTCCCATTGATATAAAGCACTGAGACAGCATGGGATGCCTGTTCCTATCATCTATGTGCCCTGTGCTGCCAAAAGCAAAATTTCCTGAGATTGTGAGTTCTGGAGTGATGGATCTCAAATACTGTGTAACTTGGAAGTAAACTGCTCTGTCCCTTTTTGGGCAACTGTACTTTTTCAACACTCTTTCTGTACAGTATCACCTCAAAGGACTACTCTAATTAGCCAAAGAATCTTTCCTGCTGGGTGTGACATTTTCTCAGACATGATGTCACCTTCCAAAATTTCTTGGCTCACTAAGGGAAATATGAAACATGTTGACGCTATGCTGAAGATTAATTGGGTTTTAATTTTTTTAATTTTGGAAATCTTTTTGGTCCTTTTGAGTGACAGCTGAGATCAAACTTGTGAATATATTGGAATAATTACCTAAGGGGATACTATCCTTAGGGAATTTACAATCTTAATAGAGATGCATAAGGTGGTTAGTAGCCAACATATGGCAGAGACCCAGACCTCTATGTCACACTTTACCAGAAGAAGAGATTAAACTAAATGTAGGTAAAATTAAATGAAATTCTTCCAGTATCTTAGATTCTAAGTAAATGCTATTGAATTTTTCAGACTACCCCAAATTCTTGGAAGACTTTTGAAAATTATCTGGATTTGTGATTTATTACTATCATTATTTTTAATTATTAAGATTTTTTTACCTTAATCTAAAATAGGATGGTAGAAATTTTCTATTTTTAACAAATTAACAACTATGAATTATCTAGTAAAATAATCCATTAAATATTAATGCAATTTTGAAATTAAATTGTGCAAATTTAATTTAAAATAATTTTCATTTTTTCCAAATCTAAGTTAAATTCACAAAACATATATGACTCAATTTTTTGACTCAAAATGAAAAGCTAATACGGCCTTAGTAGTGTTACTTAAGACCTAAGGCTACCTTAACAACGTAAGTACAGTATCAAATTTGTTTAATCAGTAAGAGACTAGGCAGTACATGCTTTAATTAAATGGTTCCTTTCATGTTTGTTGCAAAAGAGAGTTATAAATATTGGTAGTAATATGTTTCTCCCTAATTAAAGCAACAACTTCTAAGAGTTGAAATAAATTTGATCATGGATATAGTACTAAGCATATCTAAGAATATTAGAATAAAGTAGTACGCAAGAAATTGGAATGGTTTTAAGAAGAGGAGCAGCATCTTGAGATGCTCCACAGGAGAGTGGAGTACAGAATTGGAATGTTCAAAAAAGGAACATATTTGGAATTTCAAGGTCAGTGACAAAGAAATCTCTCCAGGTGGGAGGCTTGAAATCTCCATGCTGGATACTGAAATCAGGGTCACAGACGGGTAACTGCAGTCTGGAGCCAGATTCTAGAGCTGGTGTGCCAGACTAGGCAGCATGTTGTGAACTGGCATGGCAGCAGAGTGGGCTCTAGAGGGGCACTGGGTTCTTTATATCCCTCTTACTAAGCTCCTGGAGACTGGCATGTTTGTTTAATGAGGGTCAAAGGGCCCTACTAACAGTAAAAAAAAAAAGGGGGGGGGGGAGCGTGGTAAGAATGCCCAGATCCAGGCAGAGTTTTAAATAAACTAGACCAGGGATAGAAAATCTAGATGCCTGGAAAGGTCATGAAGTGAACAAATGCAAAAAATTATAGGAATTGAACATCTACTGTGATCAAGAATAATGTCTGCTTTATAATCCATTGTATGGGCACTCAAATGGCCAAACTGAACACTTCTGCTAGGGTCTGAAGAGGAGATGTGGCCCAGAGACTAGCGGGCCAGACCATGACAGCCAGGGTAGGGACTTTGGATTTAATTCCACACTTGATGGAAAACCATTGACAGTTTTAAACAGGTCAGTTACAATCTGGTTTGTAATGTGACCCAGTGGAATGGTCTAGACCAATGAGGAGGCCGTAATAGTGCTGCAATGTGAGAACCGATGATAGCTCAGAACAGGAGGTAGCCTTGGAGGGGCAGAGAAGGGGAGAACAGATCTAGGATGGACTTTGAAGGTGGTGTCAGCAGGATTTGCTAAAGGCAGGATGTGGAGGTTGAAGGAGAGAATGAAGTCCACAATGACTTCTGGTGTCTAGCTTGAGCAACTGGACAGATGCTGAAGGCACTCCTCATTTTACAGGTTTACAATTTCATTAATGCTATAGGTCATCTGCATTTATTCTCTCAAACAATCTTTTTGTTAGGCTATTCCTGTGAAAATTTCAAGTAACAATCACTCAGCTAATATCACCCTTTTATCTTACCACCCAGCATGTGTTGTCTCAGGAATACCCTACATGTATCTTTTAAATAATCTTTGTCAAAGAATGTGTAGACATTTTGTTCCACTGTCCTATGTTTCTGTTGGATATTTTATACAAGCTCTATTTAAAGTATACTTTATTTTAATAGAAAAGATAGGTGGCATGTAACATGGAAGTGTTAAAAAACAATGAGTTTTTTTTAAGGTCTAGGTGCATGTGTGTTCAGGCCAATGTTGAGAGATAACCAAACTGAGATACATATACATGTCTGTGTACTAAAACAAATTTGAAATGTTTTGAAGAAAAGTTAAAAGTTGCTGATGAAGAAATCTGACTCCATAATATAAACTGTATAATAAGTAAGGAGATAGAAGCATCCATGGATTGAAAAATCATTTTATCGGGATATATGCAAAGATCATTCATTTGCTACCCATGCAGAGCAGGCTTTGAATCAGGGATAGACCTGGCTTCCAGTCATAATTCTGGCATTTTTTTAGCCTTGTGGCCTTAGGCAAGTTAAACTTTCTGAGCCTCAATTTCTTCATTTGTAAAAATTCGATAATTAATAAGATTGTTCATTCTTGTAGTTTGTTCATTGAACTGTTTGGGGTCCCCCAGCAGCTTCTGCAGATGAGGCAAATTACTGGGATACAGGGATGAATGAAAACATCTCTGCCTTAGCCTAATGCCATCTAATACATTCTAAAATTCAAGTGTATCCTAAGTGCTATTGGCACTGAAATGAACTAATTTGAAACATAATTTGGGAATGCATCAGAAAGGATTGAAAATTAATTTGAGCCTTATTCAAAGCATAGAAAATTGGAGAAAGTTGAGTGGTAAAGTGTGGAAGGAAATGAACAAAAGAAGGTATGAAATTGCATCATACAAAAAGAAAGGATGAGTGATTTAAAGTAGGTAAAATGTGGGTGTGTGTAGGCTGGAAAGGTTTGGGGGTAGATGAAGTCTAAAAGGGAGTAAGGAATTTGGACTTAATATGATAAGGAGAAGCAGAAAAGCATCATTAAGTTTTTAAACTAAGTTTCCAATACCTACAATACACAGATGCAATTTCATGCACAAAATCTGGGCATATGCCATTTAAATGCCTAGGATATATGTTTAACCTGCCTTTTGCTGCGGTAAATGTCCTTTTTAAAAACAGCTTTATTGAGGTACATACAATAAACTGCACATTTGGTAACCACTGACATATGTATAAACCTAAAAAAACATCATCACAATCAATAGCCATTAGCCCCCCAAATTTCCTCATATCCCTTTGTAATATTTCCCTCTCACCTTCTTACTTCCCATCTTTGGAAAAAAATGATCTGCCTTCTGTCACTATAGATTAGTTTGTATTTTCTAGAATTTTACATAAGTGGAATCATACAGCATGCACTCCTTTTGTGTATGCCTTCTTTCACTCAGCATAATTATTTTGAGATTCATCCACATTGTTGCGTTTATTAATAATTAGTTCCCTTTTAGTGCTGCATAGTATTCCAGTGTGTGGATGTACCATAGTTTATCCATTTACCTATTTATGGCCATTTGACTTGTTTCCAGTTTCGGAACCAAGACTTCCACACACTTCCACTGACCAGATCTCCATCACATGGTCACAATTTATCTTCAGGGAAGGTGGGAACATGTCTTCCAGCTGTGCTCCCATGGAATAAGAAAGGATTCCGTGGGCAGCTGTCAGATTGTGTCAACATTTGTGAACTGAGTTTAGCTTGACTCGTTTGATCTCTTTTCTTGAACCTTCTAGTGGGCATGTGGCTTAATGTGTAATGTGTTAGGAACTTGCCCAGCCAGTGCCACATCAGAACTAGGCTTTGGAAGAGGATTTTAAAGCCATCTTGTACAATATATTGGGTATGTACCTTTTTACTTTGGGAGTCCATAAACACTCCCACCTCCAAGGCTCTTCCTTCCAGATATGAAGGGCAGATTATTAATTGGAAAGCTGATTTATTCTGTATTCTATCAATCCTTGTTCCTTTTTTATGATTTATTAAAAGTAAATTATGACCTAATTGATGATGTAAATCTCCTTTTTATTATTATCCGTCAGCAGGATTGTGAAGGAGAAGGTTCACATACACACAGAATGTGATTGTGGCCTAGAATGGCAGGTCCCCTGGCTCTGTGTTACTTTATGTACATCACTCAAACATGAGAGTCATATCAACTTCAAAATAAAAATGTTCTTGAAGGCATTTTTGAAAATTAAAACTTCAAGATAGTGATCGAAACCTCAAACTTTCTTTTCTTTTAGAAATGTAGCATCTAAAAATTTATTCATATTTTCAGTTTTTACAGGTTAAATATCCAAACATTAATGGTTAGTGTCTTTCTTCCTACTTCTCAACAATCATAGTAGCATTCAGAGGTGCAGTATCAATACCATTTCAAGTGCAAAAAAGAAGCAGGAAGGTGTTTGAATGATAGACTCAGAAATAGAGTAGTATAATACAAATCAAAACAACAAAAAACTCCTTTTAAATGCTTAAGGACCTCCAAATCCTTACTCAAGAAATTGAGATTCTAATTTTTGCCTTGTTCATTTTGTACAATTCAATAAACCACTTCAAGTAAATGGATAAAATTAAAAATCATTTCTAGATTACATTTAGTGAAATAAGAGCAATGATGAGCCTTTTCCATTAAGTTCCAAGGGTGCAATGAATATATTAGCTTGCCGTCACCACCACCATGGATCAGCATGAGGCAGTACCGATGAGAATGGAGTTGTTTACCCATCCTATCCTAATTGGCCCCCTTAGGCCGTTGCCAACAGAACTGGCTTTCTGATTCTAATGAATAATGAAGGCACTCTGTATCTCATGCCAGGATCTGAATGGTTTCCCAGCCTGGTCCTTGCCAGTGTAAGTAGTGGTGTTGTTTAATAATAATCACCGAGCACCCTGAGAGAGAACTACTCTGAAATTATCTCTGCAATCACAATCTATTCCTAACCACTTAGTGTCACGAATATTAACAAATGTTGAAAAATTACAAAATATTCAAATAAGCAACTTTAAAAAGTTACTCAAGGCCTCATATTTAGCATATTTAACTAGTGAATGTAAGACAAATATTTGCATCCAGCTAATATAAGAAAGGGTCCTATCAAGAAATCATAAGTAGAATTAGTTTCTTGCTAAAATGAGAAGAGATTAGTTATAAAAGCTCCCTGCGTATTTTCCCTCCCCGTCTCCCACACACTTTATATATAGGTGTGATTTTGGATGATATGGCCAGTAGCCCCAACTCCCTGCTGTGTTGTGGCACTAAGGAGAGCTTGGAGACTTGGAAAGATGCTCCTGAAAATCAAATATCCAACTGCTCACACTCTTATTTTCTCAGTGCCTTTACTCTTCAGTGCACACATTTGATAGTCTGCTTACAAATCCTCATGAGATAAGCCAATGCTTTAGCTGCACTTATCTTTGACTTTCCTTACTTCAAATTAACTTTTCCCTCCACTTTCCTTTAGCAACCATTTTTATGCTAAAACCTAGAGTTTGTCATCACCTGGAACTCTTGGACTTTTGAACTTTCTAACCACAATAGTCTTCTCTATTTGTTCATTTTCTCACTACTCTAAACCTACTGCTTCATTTCAAGATTTCTACTCCTTTAAGCCATTTCTTGTCGTCATTCTCTGCTGGACCCCTCTTAGTTCCCCATGTCGCTTTGATGTTGTAGAAAATAATTTCAATTGCACACTAATTAGAACAGCAATTTTTATATATCCTTTTTTTGATTTGTTAAAATAAATACTAAATCAACCCAAATGTGTTCCTCCCTTCCTTGATCCAAGTCTTGATTCTGGACCACTTAGTATTAGTTGAAAAAATCATTTTGTGGAGACTCTTGTGTCCAAGTTTCCTTACTTGAAAAGCAAATTATAACCACAACAAGATACTACTATAAACCTCCTAGAATAGCTAATTGAAAAAGACTGACCACACCACGTGTCAGTATCTGGAGCAACTAAAACTCTCATATATTGCTGGTGATAGTGTAATGGTACAACCACTTTTGAAAACTGTTCGGCAGTTTCTTACAAAATTAAATGATCACATACTTTATGATCCCAGCAATTCCACTCCTAGGTATCTGTTTAATCAAAGTTAAAACATATGGGAATAAGACTTGTACATAAATGTTCATAGCAGTTTTATTCACAATAGTGAAAAATTAGCAATAACCCAATAGCATAAAGGGTAAACATTGCTGTATATCAGTAAAGCAGAGTACTATTTTGCAAGAGAAAGACACAAACAACTAATAGGTGCATCATTAAGAATAAATCTCAAACATTTTGCTAAGCCAAAGAAGCCAGACATGCAAGAGTACATGCTGTATTATTTCATTTATATGAAGTTCTAGAAAAAGTTAAACGACATAATGGTAAAAGATATCCCTGTCCCCACTCCTCTTCAGTGGGACAGGGAAGGGGCAAGAGGAAAATTTCTGGCGTTATGAAAATTTCTGGAACCTGATTTGTTGTTATATGGAGATATGCATTTGTCAAAATTCTTCAAATTGGATACTTTGGATCTGTGCAGTTCATGATATATTTTTTCAATAAAATTTTTCAGTTCAACATTTGAATGTCCTCCTAAATCTTTCCAAGTTTAATCCATTACCAGGGACTTCCAATTGTCCACATAACTGTGATCCTTTAATTTTGCCCCATCTATACCATCCTTAGAATCTTCCTTTTCCTTTGTTTATAGATGTGCTCCTGTCTCGCTTCCTTTATGATTATCACTTGACCTTGCCTTCTGTTCAGGGTATCATTTTTATTCAAATTTATTCAAACTTTTGAAATAATATCAATTGTCTTAACTTCCAACATTCTTGCCACACTATAAGCTACTGCAACCTGGCTTTGGCTCCAACATTCTGTTGTCTGCTCTCAATATTACTAAGCATCTCCTAATTTGAAAATTGATATTTTTCTAATTTTCTTCCTTGCCCATTCTTATGCTATTTGATTCCCCTAACTACAATCTTTCTTTTGTAAATTCTCATCTTCCTTGGTTTTGGGGACATTATTCCCCCAGTTTCTTTTCTATCTTGAATACCTATGCTCCAGAACATTTCTTTCTTTCTTTTTAAAATATATATATATATTTTAAAAGATACTTAGGTTACATAAATGTTACATGAAAAATAAAGGGGATTCCTACATGCCCCACTCCCTACACCTCCCACATTAACAACATCCTTCATTAGTGTGGTACATTCATTACAACTAATGAGCACATTTTGAAGCATTGCCACTAAGTGTGGATTATAGTTTACATTATAGTTTACACTCTCTCCCACACAATTTTGTAGGTTATGGCAAGATTTATAATGGTCTGTTTCTGTCATTGCAATGTCATTCAGGACAATTCCCAAGTCCCTCAAATGTTCCCATATTACACCTGTTCTTCCCTCTCCCTGCCCTCAGAACCTCCAGTGGCCACGGCCTCCACATCAATGATATAAGTTCTTACATTGCTAGAATCACAAGAAGTCTATAGTAGAATACCAGTAAGTCTACTTTGGTCCATAGTTCATTCCCCAATCCTGAGGATTCTGGGATGGTGATGCCCACTCCAGCTAAAATTGAGAGGGGGCTTTGAGCCCATAGGGACTCTCTTGGTTGCAGTTGTAGACTCACTTGGTTCCTTGGGATGATCATTGTCTATCATCTTAGTTGTCCTGGATGAGTCCAATGAATTGGAGAGTAGGTGTTACAACTCTTTTGAGATTCAGGGCCCAGCTGGTACATGGACAGTCCAAAGATTTAAGTCTCTTGGATGAACACCTATCAACTCTAGTACTAATTATAGGTTCAGATAGAAGGGAAACCATAACTGAGTCCAACTCTGTCACACTGGGGAGCATCAATTCCAAAGTAAGGCCCACTGGCAAGGAACCAAACTTCTGAGCTATCTGCCCAACTATAATGTCCAGAGCCCTCAGGAGCCCTGCTATTTGAAGCAGTATTTACTTTGGCAGACAATGAAGTCCTGCTGAGTTGTGCATAAGCGTAACCTCTGAAATGACCTCCCGACTCACTTTAAAGTCTCTTAGCCATATAAACTCATTTGTTTTTACCTTTTCCCCCTTTTGTCAATGTCTTTTTCCAGTTGCATTGCTAGTTGGTGCTTGGTAGTAATCCCTCAGTGCCCGGGAGGCTCATCCCCAGGAGTCATGTCCCATGATGGGGGGAAGGTAATACATTTATATGCTGAGTTCAGCTTAGAGAGAGGCCATATTTGAGCAACAAGGAGGATCTCAGGAG
This sequence comes from Cabassous unicinctus, assembly GCA_029593785.1. Taxonomy (NCBI): domain Eukaryota; kingdom Metazoa; phylum Chordata; class Mammalia; order Cingulata; family Chlamyphoridae; genus Cabassous; species Cabassous unicinctus. Next base: position 5,524 of record JAQZBX010063645.1, on the reverse strand, counting down.
GTAACTCTTAGGCACCCTATAGGGCTAAGTTTCAATTTCAAAAGTAAAGGTTCATAAGTACAGTCATCAATATCAAGGGCCTGTCAATGGACCATCCTCCTTCACAAGTCATTGCCCCTGTACTCGGGGGATTCTTCTTGTTCAATTGGAGAATGTGGCAGAGCTCCCCAGGATGGGAATTCAATATTCTTTCAGTTATTGTGTGACTCTCCACCCACGGTGACAATGCCCCATGAACACTTGAACACCTTTTTTTTTTGCCTTATATGTATGCCCAAGGTTAATCTCCTCCCATGTATCCCCCATCACTGACACCCCGCACCAATAATCTTCCCCTGTCATGGTTGTAACCCTTCTGTGATCCAAACTTCTTTAAAAATGAAGCCAACAAAATAACCAAATGCAATTAATAAGAAAATGAAATAATAATGCTAGTCTTAAAAATAAGAAATAAAATACAAAAAATTTTTTAAAAAGATAAAAAAATTTGGAATAAGAAAAAATAATGAAAAAATTAAAAAAAAATTTTTGACATTGCCTTTCATTACTGTAAGATCTGTTGTCTTATATGTACAATGATATTTTCTTCTGTTTATTCCTCATCTTTTTTCATTTTGTCTTCAAAGAATTTTTAGGTTACAGAAAAGTCACATACAGAATATAGGGGATTCCCATATACCCAACATCCTCCCCAGTCCCCCCTTTCCCCCATTAATAACATTTATATGTGGATGGTACATTTGTTAAAATTGATGTACAAATATTGAAACATATCTAGTAACCATCATCAATGGTTTACGTTATGGTTTACTTTTGGACCATACACCTTTATATATATTTAACATGGCATGTATCCTTCATTGCAAGATCATGTGGAACACTTCCATCACCCCCATAATGCCTCATGTTCCATGTGTTCAGTTTCTCCCTACCCCTCCCCTGGGGACCCACGGCAACCACCAGCATTTCACTCCTTGAAGAACAAGATTCATAGTTACTTGCAACAAAATTGAGGATTTGATATACTTGTCTGTCTTCCTCTATTAGGCACTGGCTATGCTCTCAAGAGACTCCCACCCCTCTATTTGAGAACATAGCAGGACTCCCCAGGATGGGAGTCCAACACCTTCCTGCTCATTATGTGGGTCTCCACCCACTGATACAACACATTATGACAAGATGAATACTCACACACTCCCTAGAAGCCTGCCAAGGTGTGCCCTGTCCCAAATGCCCCCCACATCCAACACCCTAAACCAGTAACACCCCCCCGCCATATTGCCAAAAGAACATTCCCAATGTTGTTGTTTCAACCACATACCCGCAAATCTCCAGTGTTCACCTGCTCCCCTCCCCTTCCTCCCAGTTCCATGGACTGTCCAATCCACTTTCCCCACCCTAGTCCCCTGACAAACCATCATCGCCCAACCCAATAATACCGTTGCACAACTGTCATGCACCTCCACTGCATAACTACACACTTCCACCTTATCATAGATTTTGCCCATATGGGCGTGGGCTCACAACCTTCTTCTCCTTTCTATCTCCTGTAATCCTATCTTCCAGACTCTAGCTCTGTGAGTTTGCTCAATTTGCTTAATTCATATCAGTAAGGTCATATAATATTTGTCCTTCAGTACCTGGCTTGCTTCACTCAACATAAGGTCTTCAAGATTCATCCATGTTATACTGTGTGTTAATACTGCATTCTTTTTTACGGCTGAGTAATAATCCATTATATGTATATACCACAATTTGTTTATCCATCTGTTGATGGGCATTTGGATTGTTTCCAACTTTTGGCAATAGTGAATAATGCTGCTATGAACATTGGTGTGCATATATCTGTTTGTGTCCTTGCTTTCAATTCTTATGGATATATACCCAGCAGTGGGATTGCTGGATCATATGGCAATTCTATAGTAAGCTACCTGAGGAGCCACCAAACTGTCCTCCACAGTGGCTACACCATTCTGCATTCCCACCAGCAGTGAATGAGGGTTCCCGTTCCTCCACATCCTCTCCAGCACTTGTAGTCCTCTGTTTTTTTTAATGGCCACCAGTTTAATGGGTGTTAGATGATATCTCAGTGTAGTTTTAATTTGCATTTCCCTAATAGCTAGTGTTGAGCATCTTTTCATGTGCTTTTTAGCCATTTGTATTTCTTCTTTGGAGAAGTATTTCACTTGTCTATTTTTTAAATGGGTTGTTTGTTTATTTTCAAGGTGTAGGAATACTTTATATATGCTGGATATTAGACGCCTATCAGATATATGCTTACCAAATATTTTCTCCCATTGAGTAGGCTGCCTTCTCACTTTCTTGACAAACTCCTTTGATGTGCAAACGTTTTTAATTTTGAGGAGGTTCCATTTATCTATTTTTTCTTTTGTTGCTCGTGCTTGGGGTGTAAAGTTCATGAAATCATTTCCTAATACAAGATCCTGTAGATGCTTCCCTACTCTATCTTCCAAGATTTTCATTGGCTTGGTTCTTATATTTACATCTTTAATCCATCTTGAGTTAATTTTTGTATAGGGTGTGAGATGGTGTTCCTCTCTCATTTTTTTGGATATCGCTATCCAGTTTTCCAAGCACCATTTGTTGATGAGGCCATTCTCTCCCAGTTGAATCAGCTTGATGGCCTTATCAAATATTAGTTGACTGAATATGCGAGGATCAGAACTCTCAGTTCAGTTTCATTGGTCAGTATGTCTATCCTTGTGCCAATACTATGCCGTTTTGACCACTGTAGCTTTGTAGTATGTTTTAAAGCCAAGTAGTGTGATTCCTCTGATTTCATTTTTCTTTTTCAATATGTCTTTAGCTATTTGAGGCCTCTTGCCCTTCCAAATAAATTTCATAGTTAGCTTTTCCAATTCAGTAAAAAATGCTGTGGCAATTTTTATTGGGATTGCATTAAATCAGTAAATTAGTTTGGGTAGGATAGACATCTTAATGTTGAGTCTTCCTATACATGAATAGGGAATATTCTTCCATCTAATTAGGTCTTCTTTGATTTCCTTTAGCAGTGTTGTGTAGTTTTCTATGTACAAGTCGTTTACTTCTTTAGTTAAATTTAGTCCTAAGTATTTGATTCTTGTAGTTGCTATTGTAAATACAATTTTTTCCTTGATTTCCTCCTCAGAGTGCTCATTATTGGTGTCCAGAAATGCTACTGATTTTTGCACATTAATCTTATAACCTACCACATTACTGAACTCATTTATAAGCTCTAGAAGCTTTGATGTAGATTTCTCAGGGCTTTCGAGGTGTAAGATCATATCATCTACAAATAGTGACATTTTTACATTTTCCTTTCCAATTTGGATGCTTTTTGTATCTTTTTTTTTGCCAAAGTGCTCGAGCAAGTACTTCTAACACGATGTTAAATAAGAGCAGTGACAGTGGGCATCCTTGTGTTGTTCCAGATATTAGAGGGAAAGCTTTTAGGAATTCACCATTGAATGTGATGTTAGCTGTGGGTTTTTCATATATACCCTTTATCATGTTGAGGAAGTTTCCTTCTATTCCTATCTTTTGAACTGTTTTTTATCAGGAAAAGGTGCTATATTTTGTGGAATGCTTTTTCTGCATCTGTAGAGATGATCATGTGATTTTTTTTCTTTCAATCTGTTTACGTGGTATATTACATTGTTTGATTTCTGTTGAACCATCCTTGCATATGAGGGATGAAACCCACTTGGTCATGGTGTATAATTTTTTTGATGTGTTCCTGAATATGATTAGCAAGTATTTTGCTGAGGATTTTAGCATATAGGTTCATTAGAGAGATTGGTCTATAGTTTTCCTTTCTCGTGGCATCTTTGTTTGGCTTTGGTATTAAGGTGACATTGGCATCATAGAATGAGTTAGGCAATGTTCCCTCCACTTCTATTTTTTGGAAGAGTTTAAGCACGATTGGTGTTAGTTCTTTCTGGAATGTTTGGTAGAATTCACTTGTAAAGCCATCTGGTCATGGGTTCTTAGTTGGGAGGTTTTTGATGACTGATTCAATCTCATTACTTGTGATTGGTATGTTGAGTTCATCAACTTCTTCTTTCATCAATGTAGGCTGTTTGTGTGTTTCTAGGAATTTGTCCATTTCATCTAAATTATTCATCTTGTTGGCATACAATTTTTCAAAGTATCCCCTATGATACTCTTTTTTCAGTGGGGTCAGTGGTGATATCCCCTTCCTCATTTCTTATATTCTGTATTTGCATCTTCTCTCTTTTTTTCTTTGTTAGTGTAACTAAGGGTTTGTCAATTTTATTAATCTTCTCAAAGAACCAGCTTTAGGTTTTGCTTATTTTTTCTAATGCTTTCTTATTTTCAATTTCATTTAACTCTGCTCTAATCTCTGTTATTTCCTTCTTTCTACTTCCTTTGGGTTTAGTTTGTTGTTATTTTCCTAATTCCTCTAGGTATGGAGTTAGGTCTTTGATTTTAGCTCTTTCTTCTTTTTCAATATAGGCATTTATGGCTGTGAATTTCCCCCTCAGTACAGCTTTTGCTGCATCCCATAGGTTTTGATACGTTGTGTTGTCATTTTCATTAGTTTCAAGGTAGTTATTGATTTCTTTTGCAACTTCCTCCTTGAGCCACTGATTGTCTAAGACTGTGTTGTTTAGCTTCCACTGTCTTTGTACCTAATCTACTTCTCTCGCCCTTACTGATTTCCATCTTCATCCCATTGTGGTCAGAGAAATTACTTTGTTTAATTCTAATCTTTCTGAATTCATTGAGAGTTGCCTAGCATGTGGTCTATCCTGGAGAATGAGATGTGCACTTGAGAAGAATGTATATCCCACTGTATTTGGATGTAATGTTATCTATATGTCTATTATGTCCAGAACCTCTAAAGTATTATTCAAGGTCTTTGTTTCTTTATTGATTCTCTGTTGAGATGTTCTATCTAATGGTGATAATGGTATATTAAAGTCCCCCACTATAATTGTAGAGGCATCTGTTTCTCCACTTAGTTTTTCCAGTGTTTACCTCATGTATTTTGAGGTGCCCTTGTTAGATGCAGAAATGTTTATGATTGTTCTTTCTTCTTAATAGATTATCCCTTTTATTAGTATATAGTGGTCTTATTTGTCTCCTACAAAAATTTTGCATTTAAAGTCTATTTTGTCTCATATTAGTGTAGCTACTCCCATCCTTTTTTGGTTATTGTTTCCATGTAAAATTGTTTTCCAACCATTCACTTTCAGCCTCCTTGAGTCCCTGGGTGTAAGGTGAGTTTCTTTTACACAGAATATAGATGGGCCATATTTCTTATCCATTCTGCCAGTCTGTGTCTCTTGACTGGATAGTTTAATCCATTAGCATTCAATGTTATTACTGTCAAGGAATTACTTACATTAGCCATATTTTCTTTAGATTTATGCATTCCATATGTTGTTTTTATTTCTCTTTTTATCTTTTTAGTTGTTCTTACACTCTCCTCCAACTCTCGCTCTCCTGTTTTTTCCTTTTGATCTGTAGAACTTCCTTTAGTATTTCTTTTTTTTTTTTT
>JAQZBX010063644.1:0-16650 GCA_029593785.1 Cabassous unicinctus | reverse complement strand
AGTGCGGTGGGCTGATGCAGCAACCTCACGGCAGGAAGCGGGTGTGGCGCAATGGATAGAGCACCCGTTTACCATATGAGAGGCCCCGGGTTCGCTTCCTGGGGTCTCCTTGTGAGGGCAGGCCGGCTCCGCGTGGTGCCGTGGGCTGATGCGGCAAGACCTCACAGCAAGGGGAGATAAGCAGACACAGAGAAGACACGCAGCGAATGGACACAGCAGCACAAGCAGCAAGGGGGGGATAAATAAAATAAAATAAATAAATCTTTAAAAAAAAAAAAAAAAAAAGCTTCATGTCATAGCACAAAATAGATATGGTAAATATTTGTCAAATAAATAAATGTCCTCAGGGTCTATACAGCTGGAACTGACTGGATGCCATTAGCTTGATATCTTTTATCTTTCATGGAACTTTGTGAACTAATGAGAGCAGGATGTGAGTTGATGACAACTCTAGGGTATTAAGTCCACTCCAAGGTCCAGAGAAACAAAATTATCTTGGCTTCACCCAGATGGGCAAAATACAGACTTGCCTCTAATGGATGAGATACCAGGGAGTACCCAGATTGAAATATGTGTTTCTTGTGAAAATAATATTAGCTACCTTTGAATGAATGTTTACTAAGTATCAAGTAGTGGGTTGGGCACCTTTACATGTATTGTGTTATTTCATCTTTTTTTTTTTTTTTTTTAAAGAAAGTACCAGGGTATTGAACCTGGAACCTCATACATGGAGAGCAGGTGCTCAGCCACTGAGCTACACCTGCTCCCCAAGTTATTTCATCTTTAAAACAGCTATGTGAGATAGACAGTATCCTTGTATAGGTGAATAACATTCACAAGGTCTCAGCTAGTAAAATCTGTCTAGCTCCAGTGCCTGAGCTTTAACCACCAGACTTCCTCTGGATTGAAGAAAAGGCCTGAGCCGGGGGGTAAGAGTGGAATTGGAAAGGCTCTTTTTTGGTTTTGAATTTCCATACAGTTGTGTGGACGAGAGGAGACCAGTGAGGCGAAGAGATGTTTGTGTGTTTTACCCCTGAAATGGAACCAACTCAATCTGGAGGCTGATCCGTCAAACTGAGCTCCAGTGGACCAAGGTGGGATTGCTAGACCTGTCACTTGGCAATTACTGAGCCACAGAACCTTGGTCAATACAAAAGCAGTATATTATGTGTTCACAAGGAGTTTAAACATGAATTAAGGGTTAGAACATTATGGAGGGGAGTAGATGTGGCTCAAGCAGTTGAGCGCCTGCTTCCCATACAGGAGGTCCCGGGTTCAGTTCCTGGTGCTACCTAAAAACAAAAAGCAAACAAATGAAAAACCAACTCAGGGATGCCAATGTGGTTCAGTGGTTGAGTGTCAGGCTTCCCACATACGAGATCTCGGGTTCAATCCCCAGCCCTGGTACCTCAAAAAAAAAAAAAGAACATTATTGATACACAAAATAATACATCAGCAAGCGTAAATTTAAGGTATCTACTAGCATTGGCCTTTGAATGGAACTCTTTTTAGTCTTTTTTTTTAACCACCTGTGTGAATGTGGTTCCCTTTTCAGAAGGATAGAGTAGATTACAGATGTGACTGTTAGCTGTTTCCCTTTGGCTAGGGAATTCTGGTGATAAGGGTAAAAAGTTTTCAGGGAGAGAGATAATAAACAGTTTCTTATTCTTAATCCATCCTTCAGAAATAATAAATTCTGTATTCAAATGAAGATGAAGATGAAGAAAATAAGTCAAGAGCACCCCATCCTACATATGCCTTCCAGTCATCTTTTCATCAGAGAACCTAAGAGGGCTAAAACTGTTTTTGACTTATCCTGAAATATAGATATTTCCAAGACCTGATGCTCACAACACTTGTAGTTCTCTGTCTTTTTAATTGCAGTCATTCTAATAGGTATGAAATGATATCTCATTGTAGCTTGGATTTGCATTTCCCTAATAGCCAGTGATACTGAACTTTTTTCCATGTGTTTTTCGCCATTTATATTTCTTTAGACAAATGTCTATTCAAGTCTTTTATCAGGTCATTTGTCTTTATTGTTGAGTTGTAGGATCTCTTTACATATCATGGCTATTAGACCCTTGTCGGATGTGTGATTTCCAAATACTTTCTCTCAGTTGAGTAGGCTGCCTTTTCACCCTTTTTTATAGTCCTTTGAGGTGCAAAAGTGTTAAATTTTGAGGTGGTTCCATTTATCTGTTTTTTCTTTTGTTGTTCCTGCTTTGGGTGTAAGGTTTAAGAGACCCCCACCTACTATAAGGTCTTGTAGATGTTTCCCTATGTTATCTTCTAGGAGTTTTATGGTCCTGGCTTTTATGTTTAGGTCTTTTTTCGATTGTGCATTGATTTTTGTTTAGGAAGTGAGATAGGGGTCCTCTTTCATTCTTTTGGTTATGGATATCCAGTTCTCCCAGCACCATTTATTGAAAAGACTGTTCTGTCCCAGAAAAGTGGTAGGCTTTAGTAGGTTTATCAAAAATCAGTTGACCATAGAGGTGTGGATCTATTTCTGGACTCTCAATTTGATTCCATTGATAAATGTGTCTATCTTTATGCCAATTCCATGCTGTTTTGACCACTGTAGCTTTATAATCCACTTCAAGGTCAGGAAGTATGAGTCTTCTTTTTTAGGATGTTTTTGGCTACTCGGGACCCCTTTCCCTTCCAAATAAATTTGGTAATTGGCTTTTCTATTTCTGTAAAGTAGGACCCAGTAATGGGGTACAGGCCAGTTTCCAAGAGCCTTGGAGAAGGGGCCTGTTAAGGCACCTACTTTCCTCTATTATTTATTTTATTATTTTTTTTCCCTTTTTGTGCATTTTTCTGGTCTAAACAAAAGATGGTGCTCTTTGGCAGACTACTCAACTCAGATCCCAGGTGCTAGGGGAGAATGCATTCAGTGTAACTCCTCCAGTGGATGGGTAAGTGGCACAGAAACAAAGTCCTCAGGGCTGGCCAAGCCTCACAAACAAACTTTATTAGAAGCTGTTCTTCCCTTGTCCAGCCACACCCTCCCTCCTTCTGCCTCCTCAGCAACCTTCCAGGGGCATTAGGGAGGGTGTTCAAGAAGGCAGATTATATTTAGCTCCATGCCAGCTCTCAGTGTAAACTTCCAGGCCCCACCTGACCTGGAAGTTGCAACTCCTCCAATGCAGCAGACCAAGTTCACTGGCCAAAATCTGAATTTGCTGTAGGCTGTGTCCTTCCCTCTCCCCTTTCTGGGGGAAGAGGAGCCCTGCAAGCCCCTCAGTCTACATCCGCTGTAGTCCGCAGCAGACTGCTGCTTGCTCTGAAAGTGGGGGTGCCGAAGGTGGGGAAAGGGACACCCACTCCTGCTTTTGAGACTCCTTTCCTTCATCCCTCCCTCTTCTGGGTGGTGTCTTCCCTTCCCCTGGTGTAATGAGCCCCAGAGCAGCCCTCCAGACAACCTCTGCCTATCCTCTGGCTAAACTCCTTTTAGATGGTAAAACTGAGACCCAAGAGGTTAAGTGACTTGACCCTTTATATAAATTATTAGTGGTAGATCTGGGTCTAGAATTGAGTGATAATAGATAATTTCTTTCTCACTCTTCCTAGATTCCTGATTTTTCCTTCAGGACTCCTGACAGTTCTAAATATTTCCATAATCCTTTGTTTAGGCAGGAAGGTGACCACAAAGCAGGATATCTGTGTTAAGGAAAAGCTCTGTCTCAGTTCTACTTTTCCCTCCAATTAAGATCATCTTACTCTTTAAAATAAGGAAGAATACCATTTATTAAGCACATCACATGTGCCAAGATCTTTCATATAAATCATCTCCTTGAATGCTTGCAACATTCTTGTGATACAGATTGGTATTTCTCACATTTTAATGGGTGTATGAACCACCTGGGGATCTTGTTAGTCACATGCAGATTCTGAGCAGGGCTGGGAAGTGCTCAAGATACTGCATTCCTAATAACATTCCAGGAAATGCTAATAATATTTTGGTACCTGAGCCATATATTGAGTAGCCAGAATAGTGATAATGTCTTTGTCTCATAGATGGAAAAAAAACTGAGGCTTGGACAGATTAAATAACTTATCCAAATTCAAACAGGTAGTAAGTGGTAGTATGGTGCTTTGATCTAGATCTTTCTGACTGTAAAACTCAAGATGTGATCAGAGAAGCCAGGGAAAAATGGAAAGAGGTCACTTCTGAGGTGAGCTTATGGCACAGAATCTAGGATCAAGTCAAAGAGTCCTGGTTCTCAGCCCTTTTCTTCTCATCAATCCCCTAATCAGGGTCTCTTCTGCATGCTTAGCAAAACATATTTAGAATTGGCTTTTGGGTTTTCTGCATTACAGGTTTATTGCCAAGCCATGTGCACTCCATGTTGGCATCCAGGACAGTGGTCCTTATCAGGCCCAACCCAATGCCATCCTTGAAAAGGTGTTCATATCTATTACCAAGGTAAGTGGGCAAGGAAACAGGAAAATTCATGTGAAGCGGTGCCCCATAGAACAGGGGAGGATGAAGAGCAAGTGTTTCCAAGGGCTTTCCACATTTGGGTAGTCTGTATAACTAGATTAAGGGCCAACGTCCCTAAATAATTCAAGGTCACGTGCCTTTAGGCACAGCAGCTACCACCACCACAACTACCACCACCCAGGCACACACACAATTTCTTAATTTTTTCCCCTCCAGCCTGTATCATTACCTAATTGTATAAACAAAATGGGAACAAACTGATAGCCCTTGCAGTTTGGGTTTTTAATATCTTTTATCTAATATCACTCAGCTTGGGCTGGAGGGAGAAGAGCAAACAAAGAAGTATATAGGTAAACAGTAAAGGTCCTTGATTTGTAAAATGGGATCTCTTCTTACCAAAAATTGCTTTCAGATGAAACCCGGCAAGATAAACATCACTTGAGCTACTGTGGTTATAGCACCTTAGCCACTCAGCTAGTCAAAGACATTTAATGAGGGGTTTGAGGGGAAAGGGAATATTCTGATTCTGATCATACATGTGCAGTATCCTGATGAGAAAAGGCTGGATGGCCTGTCAAAGCAACTGGACTGGGATGTCCGAAAAATCCAATGCTGGTTTCGCCATCGGAGGAATCAGGACAAGCCCCCAACGCTCACTAAATTCTGTGAAAGCATGTAGGTGTAAAGAGGGAGGGGGGAATGAGGAAGGGGGGTATAACTGGTCTAAGTTTTTCCATTTGGAAATCACTTCTATTATTAGGACTGCTGTCGCTGGATGTGGAGGGCTGACTCAGTCTACTATTATAGGTAGGAAAGGAGAAAATTAGAAGACTGGCATCCCTTCATTTCTTGGATATGCTTTCCACTAAGCAAGAAGTAGTTCCATTTTGCTCCCCTTTCCCAAATAGATTGGGAGTGAATTCCTCTAACTGCCTTTATATAGGTAGATATACATACATTTGAACACCTTGATAGAGATACTATCAGCTTATTATAAATTGACATTTTGGTGGGGAGCATCCCTTTTCAGGGAAATAATATATTTCATTTCACTGGGATTTTACTTATTATCTGCTAGAAACAGATATTAAGTAAATTGGTCATTGCCATGCAAAGAAAAACATTAGGCATTATCATCAGGGAGTCTGATGAGGACGAAAAGTTGGATAAGTATCTGATTAAATCCAGAATATACTTGTAGAAATCTATTTTAAACAGAGCTTGGAAGATGCCTCTATCTTTGGTTTTTTAGGGAACAGTATCTGTCCCTAATCTGGGAACTTACCCTGTCTGTCTTGACTTCCCTAGCCTCAGAGACTACCCTTGGGTGGACATTTGTCTAACCTCTACTCTTTCCCCACTCAGGTGGAGATTCACTTTTTATTTATGTATATTCTGCTATGGAATTAGATTTCTGTGGTCGGTAAGTCTGAACTTTTTCTGGTCCTATGTTTGGGTTCTAAGCATTGCTAGGTCTCTAAGGATGATAGTTGAATACCTACAAATGTTTATTTTTCCTTGATTTTTTTTTTCTCTGCAATGCCCATAGTCCAGGTTTATATGCTAGGTAGATTGGCTTCTATGTGGGACCTGACTTCAAATAACCTCATGGCTTTTACTCCTCTAAATGAGGCTAATAACAATAATAGTAATAATTAAATCAGTATAACACTCGATAGTTTACAAAGTACTCGACAAAACTCCTGTTCTTCCATGGAGGAGACAGTTGCAGAAATGGACTCAATAACCTTTTAAAGTGAGTAAGCCACATGTTATTCCCACTTTTCAGTTATCAGTTCAGTGTCAGAAGAATTTCAGGCTTTTTGATTCCTGATTCCATGTTTTTTTTTTGTTGTTTTTTTCATGTACCACACTATTTTCTCTAAAGGATATAATTGAGGTCTCTCTTGAAGAAATAAAGAATAGGTCCTCAATTTTCAAAGATCTGAAAGTTAGAAATGAATTACAATTCGTGATAGCATCATATAATCTTAGGTATAGAAAAATCTTAGAAATTATCTAGTATAAACTTCTTTTAGATGGTGAAACTGAGACCCAAGAGGTTAAGTGACTTGATACATGAAGCAAAAACTGGCAGAATCAAAAAGGGAAATAGACAAATATAAATCATAGCGGAGATTTTAACATTCTTCTCTCAGTAATTGATCAAATAACTAGACAGAAAGTCACTAAGGAGGTAGAAGATTTGAAAAATACTATCAACCAATGTGACTTAGAGAACAGTACTCCAGCAGCTGAAGGATACATGTAATTTTCAAACGCACATGGAACATCAATGAAGATAGACCATATTCTGGGCCATAAAATAAATCTCACTAAATTTCTGAACTCTTAAAGAATGTGTTATATGACCATAATGGAATTAATTTAGAAATCAGTAACAAATAGATATATCGGAAATATTTGGAAGTTAACACACTTCTCAATAACTCATTGGTCAAAGAATAAATCACAAGGGAAGTTAGAAAATATTTTGAATTGAATGACAATGAAAAAACATTTCAAAATTTGTAATATGCAGCTAAACCATACTTAGAGGGAAATTTGTAGCTTTAGAATTTATATTTATATTCTTTAGGAAAAGAATAATCAATGATCTAGCGGAGCGGGTGTAGCTCAGTGGTTGTGTGCCTGCTTCACACATACGAGGTCCCAGGTTCAATCCCTGGTACCTCCTTAAAAAAAAATAAATAAATGATGTAAATTTCCACTCTAAGATCTGGGAAAAGAAGAGCAAAGTAAACCCAAAGTAAAGGAAAGAAATAATAAAAATAAGAGCAGAAATCAGTGAAACAGGCATTAGACAAACAATAGAGAAAAAAATAAAGCCAGAGGTTGGTATTTTGAAAGGTTCAATTAAAATCAATAAACCTCCTGACAAGACTGATCAAGAAAAAAGAGAAAACATAAATTATCAATATTATAAACAATTTAAAGTTCATAAATTCAGTGACTTGAATGATTGATTCCTTAAAGGACATAATTGAAATTCCATTAGCGGTGATTACTTTTGGCTTTTGAATCTTTGGCATGGAGATCCCTCTCTTGATTGTCAAATGGAATCATTGTCTTCCTGCCTCCCCATATTTTTATATCTCAAGTGGTGATGTTTCCTAAAACTATCCTAGAGCTCTCCCTGTTCGTATACCTCAAAGCATGGTTTTTCTATTTGTAATACCACTTTCTGGTTCAACAAGAAAAATCTAGCCATTTTTTGATCCTTTAGAGATCTCTGTACACTGGCAGTGGGGATTCCTGCTTCTTCCCCATCTCTCTTTTGCCCCCAACATAGAGAGAAGGGGATTGTAGAGGGCTGATATTGGAGCCAGGTGAGAATCCTGCAGGCTGACATGAATTATCTGTTTTCTTTTAGTCGCCTTGGTTCTGGGACACCCGACAGTGCTGGCATAGCTATCCTTATCAGGTAGGATTTGAGCCCTTTGAAAACGGGACTGGTGTGTGTGTGAGGCAGGGTGGAGGAGAGTGCATGCCAGTCCCATGACAGATGGAATGTTTTCTTGATATTCTTGAGGGATTATGGGCTCAGTCGTTTTGAGTCATATATTCAGGGTGTCTTTTTCTGGAGCCACCATAGCAGTGAAATCCAGTGAGTTTTCGTTCTGGGTTTCCCTTTATATTCACCCTAGTTGAGCTGAAAAGAAAAGCAGCGTCTTGGCATTTACTGAAGTGCTTTCTGGTTCACGTGTCCCTTTTCTATCAAGGGTGACTCGGTGTCCCCTTAAGAGCATCTTTGTTCTAAGCTATACTAGAAAAATATCAGGACTGCTAAGAGGGCAGAAGAAAAAGCCTAAGCATATGTAATCCCCTGAAAAACATTAATTGCCCAGAATTCTAGACACTTGATTTGATTTTGCCATAGTATGTGTTAACCTTATCTGATCTCAAAAAAATTAGAACTAAAGATACATGTAGAAGTAAAGAGGGAGGAGGTTTAAGTCTCGACACCAGTCCAAAGTCTGGAGAGGCAGAATGTGTCTAACCATTTTGGATATTGGTCCGCCAAGAAAAAGAAAGTAGCAGAGATGGAATGAATCTCTAGCTGGTGTTCTAACTACTTCTCTCTCTCTTCCAGCCTCTCACCAGTGGGCTTTATTACTATTATATCATGGAATTGGCCTTCTATTGGTCTCTTATGTTTTCTCAGTTTACAGACATTAAAAGAAAGGTAAGGACATTGGCTCCTCAACTCCCTAACTTACTGTATCATCTTTACTAAGAGCTTCCATTACTGCCCTTGTGAAATAGTCTCTGCCCTGACTGGAACCACAAAAGAGGGAGAAAGTAGGTTTAATGGGATTATTATGATCCCCAAAATGAGACTTGAAGTATGAGACATTCAGGGAAGCTCAGAGTGAGAACATTTAACCAGGGCAGAAGATGCCCTTTTCCTTATTCTTCTCCAAGGTTCTTACGTGTCTGAGGCTCAGGAAACTAGTTAGAACTTAGGGATTGCAAGGGCTGATTCCAGAGAAGCTGGATCTGGCCTTTGTTGGGCATTAGTGACCTTTGCTGTCTCTCTGTTCTTCCTTCTTGGTGGCCCCTCATCCTACTCAAAGAATGTTAACTGGAAGGGGTTTTAGACTGCAACTGGGTCATTTCTCTTCAGTTCAGATGCATTTTACCTCCTTTATTCAGAAACACTGGCCCTCCCCTGTCCACCCTCCTTATTAAAATTTTATTAAAATTGATACACATATAAAAATATTTTTAATATATGTAGTTATGAAGCATAATAATAGAAGGTATACTTGTGAATCCATCACCCAACTCAAGAACTAGGACAACATTAGTAGCATTGTATCTATATGAAGGATATGGAATTTTTATCCATGTATATGTCTGATAACTCAGGTATTTAGAGAGTCCCTTAGATCTAACTTTGGCATTTAAACCTAAGAGGAAATCAGAGTATTAAATCTGAAAGCAGGAAGTGTTTGCAGTAAGAGGGATTGTTTAGCTAACATGCATTTCTTCTGAAACTTTTTGGAAGGGTTTGCTTTGCTCCTCCACAAACCTCCTCTTTCTGTTAGGTTTCTTTGGTTGAAGTTTATTTCATCAAGGCAAAAGGGTCTTAGAATTTCAGATATATCTAAGACTGAGTGTCTCACTGCCACCTGGGAAATTGCTCCCAGCATCCATGCTCTATATAACCTGCAACTACCAAAGGAAATTGCTCTTTTCTCTGCTTTGGGCTATATTAACATAGACTGTGGGTCAGTCACTGATGTGGGGAGTGTTGGGTTAAATGCCAGCTTGCTCCCTAAGGGAGAATCTAAGCAGAATGAAACCTCTAAGGGGAGGGGTATGATCCTCAGAGAATAATGTAGAGCCTTGAGTTGGCTAGCATCTTTATGGCCTTGCCTTTACCTGCCTCTTCTCTTTCCATTCCTTCTTAGGACTTCCTGATCATGTTTGTGCACCACTTGGCCACCATTGGGCTCATCACTTTTTCCTACATCAACAACATGGCTCGGGTGGGAACTCTGGTCATGTGTCTACATGATGCCTCAGACTTCCTGCTGGAGGTAAGACCCGGTCCCTCTTTCCTCATCATTACTTCCTTTTTTTTTTTCTTTTTTGCTTTTCAATACCTTTATTAAGAAATATCAAACATTGATTACAGCTCCACAGTTTTACAAAGTTCAAGTGAAGGGGAATGTAGTGATGCCAGCGAGGTGCATGTTTGAATGCTGTGGTAGCTTGCCAAAGGGGAAACCCTCTAACTCATGTCAACTTCTCTGCTTTAACAGGGGTCTACAACTGTGCCTTTTCCCATTTCCACTCAGCCATAAGCACGGGACCTTAAGTTACTTGAAAGAGTTTCAGGAGTTGATAAATACTTAAATATTTGTCCTTTTATTTTATCATCATCCCTGCCTGAAAAAAGCAGTTTCTAGGAAGCACAACATTTGAGTCCTTTTCACTGCTGTTTGTATTACATTTCCACAAAGCCTGCTTTAAAAGCTGGAAAACACTGTAAGTTACACATTACCATATTACACATGGAAGAACTCATATACATTGTTATGTTTTTATTTAACATTTAATAAAAAAGGGGGACTCACTCAACTTCCTATGTGAGAATTGGCTTTATCCCCCACTCAATTATTATCTTCCCTTCTCCAGGCGGCCAAGTTGGCCAATTATGCCAAGTACCAGCGGCTCTGTGACACCTTTTTTGTGATCTTCGGTGCTGTTTTTGTGGTCACTCGTCTAGGAATCTATCCATTCTGGTAGGTGCTAGGGCTGTGGAGCTGATACCTTTTGACAGCTTGGGGAACAGAACTCCAAGAACTCTATTGCCTTGCTTTTTCACTGGCCTAGCCTGACCCTTTATGGTCCCTCACAGGACACCAGCTATCTCCCACAATATTTCCAGCAAGGTTGGGAGCCAGACTCAGAGTATCCAACGCAACTGGCTCCTAGCTTTCCTAATAGATCTCTGAGGAACAGTCCTCATTTTGTGCCACAGTAATTCCCTTGCCTTCCTTTGCACTGATCACAAACTTCTCAGGCTCTTCCTGCCTGTGTTCCTGCACTGTATCTGCTTCCCCTCCCTAAACCAACAGACACATCCACCCCTCTCATGTCTAGACTCACTACTTTATGTCAAAAAGCCAATGACTCTGTGAGTTGGAGATGTTGCTTAATCTGAGGGAATCGGCCACCTACACCCCTAATGCACCTGAGGATCTGAGTAATACCCAGGATTGTGATCTTGCTGCTGTCCTAATATTGTGAAACTGTATTTGAAGTGCTTAATGATATGACTTAACCCATCAGTTCCTAAGATTCATATATCTTCCCCTGTCCCTAAAAGAAAACTCCATAAGGCTCCCTTTCTGTATTCCTTTCTCACTGTGAATGAATATGTCCCTGGAACTTCAACTGATATAAGGGGTGGGGGGTGGGGGGGACACACAGGGCTCTGCTTCCCAG
Organism: Cabassous unicinctus; assembly: GCA_029593785.1. Lineage (NCBI taxonomy): Eukaryota > Metazoa > Chordata > Mammalia > Cingulata > Chlamyphoridae > Cabassous > Cabassous unicinctus. The sequence continues at coordinate 5,216 of JAQZBX010063644.1, read as the reverse complement.
GGAACTCAGCTTTGACTCTAGAATATAACTGTTGGCCTCCCCCTTCTAGGATTCTGAACACGACCCTCTTTGAAAGTTGGGAGATAATCGGGCCCTATCCTTCCTGGTGGCTCTTCAATGGCCTTCTCCTGATCCTACAGGTTTTGCAAGTCATCTGGTCCTACCTAATTGCACGAATTGCTTTCAAAGCCTTGATCCGGGGAAAGGTGAGGATGAACTGGCTTCTTTGGGGTTGTACAGGTAGATGGGTGTTACTCAGTAGACCTTCTCTCTCCATCCAGCCTGGTGAGCCTCATCTACAGAAGCAGGCCAGGCAAAAAGCCTAGGGCTCCAGAGTTTTCTCCTTTTCTATAAGTATGAATACAGCATTTTAAGACATGGCATAGATGCAAGAAGAAGGGCCTACCGTCTTCCTTTCCCTTAGGAATGGATGTTGTTAGAGAAGGAGTAAGGAGTAAGATCAAGAGTTCTGGAGACTACCTCAACCACTTCCTATTCTCTGCCTACCCAGTAGATGTCATGGTTTTATTTTGGCACGGATGCCTTCTGTATATGGAAATCATATACAGAATGCCAAGACATAAGTTATATAAAATCCAAGCTATTAGGTTGACCTAGGAGTTGTGTCATAGTTCACAAGCCACCCCAAGATAGTCACACTGTGAAGTTCAAGGATACAGTTTTTGTAAGGGACTAAGCCACCCACCTCACCCTGTTATCAAAGAAGACAAGTATCTTAAGTGAGATGGGTATTTAGCTTTTCAAATAATCATCTTATGCCAAGAGCCCAAAAGCACAAAGAAAAGTGCCATTTAATGAAAAAACTCTTAATTAAATTCTCCAAGTTCTGAAGCAGTCAGGCTGTAACTGGCCCAAGAGCTGGTGCTTTCAGCTTTCAGTAATACAGAATCCCAAGGGGTGGGTGCTCTGCTAAAGAAGGCACTTACTCTAGGACAAAGGGGTGGAATGTTCCCCAGACATATATGATCTCTTGTGTCATTGCTCCTTATGGCTGCAGTTGGTTTCAGAACTTGCTGGGTGTGCCTGTGCATCTTGCTGCAGCTACTGGACATCTCTCTTCTCTCCTGCTTTTCTTTCCTGACCAGGTGACCTGTCCAGGAAGGATTAGATCCAGACTCTGTACTCTCCACTCTTTTCTCACCTCATTCCTTTTCTATATGCCTGGCGGGAGCTGGACAGTGCCATCTCTTGCATGTAAGTGTATCTGTGCTTCTAGTAATCTGTGAAGCATGTCTGTCTGAGTATGTTTCTCTTCCTTCCTGCTCTCCTTTCTGTTCCCCGTGTTTGTCTCAGAGCATGCCCTGTCCTGACTGTGTAGGTATCTGAAGCTGAGTTAAGTCTAGTCCTTTTTTTTTAATTAGGCCAGTAAAAAGAATGTATTGGGAAATGGGGAGAAAAGAACAGAGCTTGCTGAAAAATGGGAGAGAAAGATGGAAATGCGCACCGGGACTTGGTGCAGGCTCCTCCAGGCAGAGAGAGCCTCCCTGTTTTTGTTTGTTTGTTTGTTTGTTTGTTTGTTTTTTGAGCCTCCCTTTACCTCAAATCTAGAGACACTCTGCCCTCTGGTGGAAATTTCCAATTAGTTGTCTGGGTTCAGAGGTTAATGGCTAGAATAAACCAGAGACTCTTCGAGCTAATCCAGATCAAATGCCTCCCTCCTTGGCAACAGCAATTGTAGCTTTGTTCCCATCTAGCATCCTCCTCACCTTTATTTTTGTGACCTCATAATGAAGAATTTAAAATACTTTGCTTGTTAACACAGTATAGTTTGGATTGGGAAACACTGTTCTAATCCAAACTCTTCATTTGAAAACACACACACACACAACTGAGGTTAAAAGTAAAGATTCAGAGATGGTAGTATGATTGAGACTGGGATTCTTTTCCCACTGATTGCCAATCCATTTTTCTTTTTACCATACTGTATGTCTTGGTGATGCTGAAGATGCACAAGAGAAGTGATCTTGCTTTTGGGGAGAGGGTGTCATAGGTAGTGATAGTTGAGCCCAGGAATGGTAGAACTATTTGAAAAGGCCCAGCTGTGGATCAGCTTGGGGATAAAGCAAAACTCAGCATAATCAATATGAATAACTACAGTGGCGGCCACCACCAGAGGTTGAAAGCAATGGCAACAACCAGGTGTATCCTTTGTGTTGGCCTTTCCCATTCTTTGAAATGGAAGAGGAGAAAGGGTATGTAGAGTTTCCTTCAAACCTAAACCAGGATTCAGTGAAGGATTTCAACTCTTTTAGGCTAGTCTTGAGAGATATACCCCCTCTACCCAAGCAGCTTTTATTCCATAGAGAAACAGAATCAGAGATGACAAGAGAAAGAACCAGAAAGCAGGCAAAGGAAGTTCAGAACAGTAGCCACAATCCAGATAATACTTGGAGTCAGGTGTCAACAGAAAGTAGGCCAGATCAGGCGCAGTGCCCAAGCATGGGCTCTGTTGGCTTAACCTGTCCTATGGTTCTCTCCAGAAAATCTCTTGTTCTCACCTTTCTTGCCTTTGGCCCCAACCCACCCAGGTGTCTAAGGATGATCGCAGTGACGTGGAGAGCAGCTCAGAAGAAGAAGATGTGACCCCCAGCCCAAAAAGCCCCTGTGGCAGCAGCTCCAGCAATGGTGCCAATCGGGTGAATGGTCACATGGGAGGCAGCTACTGGGCTGAAGAGTAAGGTGGTTGGAAAGGGAACTTGAGCACACATGGACTTGTAGGACCACTGGCAACCTTATCCTCTTGAGCCTTCCCACATCTACACTCCTTTGAGTAGGGGGACTGCAAGGCAATGAGGAGAATCAAAGAAGCAAATATTTTCACCTTCAAAACAAAACTCTGATATTTTGTATTTAATAGCCTCTAGGTCCTTTCAGTAATGTTATTTGCTCTGTGTGTGTGTGTCTGTGGGTGCGTGCACGCACATGTGCACTTGTGCATATGCGTGAGTTTCATTGCCTGGGTTGGGGTACAATTCAGGACTGGGCCCACTGGACCTTGCCCTTTGCCCCCACCTCAGTCCCAGATTCTGACTGCATCCTGAATTATGCTGACTCTGGACTATCTCCCCCCTTGTTGCCCGTCACTCGTGAGGCTCCAAACCCCTGGACCATATGAATGGAGCAGCCAAGTTCAGTTCCACGTTTCTGCACTGTTCCTGCTTTGGAGCTGGAATACTTCACATGAAGAAGTTTATAGAACAAAGAACCATGGGATGGATGGCCAGGACTGCTGTGGCTCCTTGCCGGATCCCCTTCGTAGCACCTGGTAGTGACAGGGACAGCTGCGGATACCCTGCTCTTTACTCAACGGTACGCAGAGAGGGGCTTGGGAGAGGGTGAGCTAAGGGCTGGGGGAGAACAACAGCCACTGGGTGAGCTGTTAATGGTTTTATACTATTGTTCACTCTTCTGTGATTAAAAGTGCTTCAACCCTTCTTTCCTGTCTCAAACTCTTTAGCAACTCTATCCCCAGTTCCTTGACTCGTAAGCTCATTAAGAGTTTTTTCAGAGGACTGATTCTAGAGGCCTAATACACCAAAATTTTCCTTTCTGTGTGTGCTGGGAAGAGAGTTGGCCAGAGTGCCTACATTTTAGGACTTTATGTTTTAGGGAAAAAAAATAATATGTATAATGGTCACAAGAAAAAGTACTGAGGAGATAAAGGAATATATATATTACCAAACCAACAAAAGAGCTAAGGACCTTTAGTTAGATACCTGTATTTCCCATTTTACTGAATCCAAGCCTGCTATATATCATTTTTTAAAATTTTTTACTTTTTTATTTTTTAAGATTTAGATTACATAAATGTTACATAAAAGTATAGGGAATTCCCATATGCCCCACCCCTTCCCCCTCTCACATTTTCCCACATTAGTAACATCTTTCATTATTATGGTACATTTGTTACAATTGATGAACACATACTGAAGCATTGCTACTAACCGTAGACTATAGTTTACATTATAGTTTACACTTTCCCTGCACAATTTTATAAGTTATGACAAAATGTATAATGGCCTGTATCCATCATTACAATGTCCCAAAAATGGCCCCATGTTACACCTATTCTTCCCTCTATATAACATTTTAAGGTTACACTAAATAAGTCTGAATAGTTGGAAAAGAAGTCTTCCTAATTCAGGATTTTTGTAGTTGAGTTTTTGGCAAAATTACCAATAGTGGTATTTGTCCCAAAATAATTATCTATTTAGTGTATATTCATATTATCAAAAAATTTCCAGAAGCTCTTGTGTACATTAAGACATATGGGGGCGGGGGGGAGATGTGGCTTAAGTGATTGAGCTCCCACCTACTACATGGGAGGTCCCGGGTTCTGTTCCTGGTGCCTCCTAAAGAAGACGCGCAAGACAGCGAGCTGATGCAACAAGATGACGCAACAAGAGACACAAGGAGGAAAACATAACGAGACCCAACAAAGCAGGGAGCAGAGGTGGCTCCAGCAATTAGGCTCCTCTCTCCCACATGGGAGACCCTGGGTTCGGTTCCTGGTGCCTCCTAAAAGGAATACGAGCACACAACAAACAGACAGTGAGCTCAAACAATGAGGGGCTGAGGAGAAATAAGTATATAAAAATAAATCTTAAAAAAAAAAAAAAAGACATGGGGAGTGCTTCATATCAGTAAGATGAAAATTGAGAGAAATAAGTATTATTCTAACAATCTGATACCCACTTGATGTTCACTGACATTATAGGGATATAGAAAACTACCTGACTAGCTGGCTTTTGAAAAGAATTATTATGGTGAAATTAAGTTCTAAAAAATATTTTTATTCTTTTAACCATTTTAAAGTCAACAATTCAGTGCTATTTAGTACATTCACAGTATTGTGTGACCACAACCTCTATCAAAACATTTCCATCATTCCAAGTAAAAAATTACTTACCCATTAAGTTGTATCTCATTGTCCCTAGCCCCTGGCAACCATCAGCCTGTGCTGTATCTCTTTATCTATTGGATATTTTTATATAAATGGAATCATAGTATGTGACCTTTTATGTCTGGCTTCTTTCATTTAGCATAATGCTATCAAGGTTCATCTATGTTGTAACATTTATCAATACCTCGTTTCTTTTTATGGCTGAATAATGTCCCATTGTGTGTGTGTGTGTGTACCACAATTTGTTTATTCATTTGTTGATGAATACCTGGAAAGCTCTTTCCCTTCTGCT